>JAGGCT020003579.1:0-13189 GCA_017654935.2 Phymorhynchus buccinoides
TTCTTGAGGTCATGTACGATAGGGGGGGGTGGTAAGAGAACTCCCAGAGTGCGTTGATAGTGTGTCAGCGGATTGTATGACAGGGTCAAATGTCGTAGGTGAGGAAGAAGACTCAAATGTTGGTCAGTAATTGGAGGTCAATGGTTTTCTACTCAGATCCAAACTTTGGCAGATTGGGAAATGGGAGCAATGTCGATTCGTCAGATCACATCGTCCAATGTGATGTGGATAAGAAGAGTGTTGTTGCCGTCAACAGTATTCAGACCACTGTCACTGGCGTCCAGAAAGCGCAGATCTGAAAATGAGGATGCAGAAATGATACTCCCACAGAAAAAGGCCTGACCGTAGCACGTGCATTGCTCAGGGCACGTGCTATCACACAACAACTCGTCATCTCGCTGAGGACACTGGTACATGCCGTCACACACGTGTTGGGGATGGAGACACACACTGGATGCCCGACATCGGTAGAATCCTTGGCAAGTGTATCTGTCAGCAGTGCTCTTCGTCTTCATGGTGAGGACAGTCAAGGATGGAGTTGCACCACACAAAAACGGGCAGACAGTAACCGTCTTCGCACTGTATGTGGGTGTCTGGACAGATAGATGAACCGTTCGTGGCAGAATCGTGTGTTGTGTGCATTGTCACATCTCCAGCTCCATCAAAGTGGACAACTGCGGGAGGGGTCGTGTTATATGCATATTTCCTGGGTTCACGCAGATAATTACGGCGCCATTTTTTCTCGTCGCTCTCATCAATGCAATCAGGGACGTTGTTCATCATGGAAGTCTTTGGCACACACTGTGGATAGTAACCAAGTAATTATCTCGATTAAAACAAATGAGTGCTGTTTACGTTTAAAGTAAGGAAATAGTGTTCTGGCAAAGAGTAGATCTGTTTACCAGTGTTGGATAATGTTTGCATATTTCAACTTGTTTTCAACTATTTTTCAAGAACATCGAAAGCCTAGCATCTGTTAAAATGGAAAGGACTTTAATGAAACGGATATACATAAAATTATTGAAACTTAGCGATGCCAACAGTGAACAGCTGAAATCTTCACCAACACAAAAATATTTTGTATTTATACAGATACACAAACATATTCTTGAGCAATACAGTAACGGGTAGACAGAGACGCAGGTATGCAGAAAGAAAGCTAGACTTTTAGTGATATTTCGTAAATGTGCACTCTACGATTGGATACTCAAAATGTGTTTACAGCTGTATCAATCGCAGGGTGAGAATGAGGGAACTTTACTTTTCTTCAAATAATAGTTTGCTTAAAGGCATCAGACACGTCACTTAAACTGGAAGTCTTTCCTTTCCTCAAGGCACACCTGAGACAGACAGACAGGCAAATGGACATACACTTAGACAGACACACAGAGAAACAGTGTTACCATCTTATCTTTGCATGTGAACTGAGTTGTGCCATCACAGACCCTGTACGTACAGAAGTCTTCATCAGTGTTGTCACGGCAGTCGTGGCGATGGTCGCACACCAGTGTGTAAGGCACGTGGTCTACGTCATTCCGACACGTGAACATGGGCGAAAGTGGCGCCAAATCAGCTGCACAGGACATGACGCTGTCAACAGTTTCGACCCAACAATGACTGACTACGTCACAGGCCAAGAAGGCGTGAGTCACATGATGATCAGGACAAGGGAGAGAATGCCCCTTTCCTGCCCACAGCTTCGATGAGTTGATCAGGATAAATGTGTGTGTTGCAAAGTGGGTGCGCGGTTCTGCTGTTTTGATTGCTACTTCACAGACGCAGCCAGGATGTTTGCGATGGTAATTTTTAGCTTTTCCTTCAAATCCTTCAAATGTCATACAGGCACCCAAATGCGCCATATCGTGTCTTTCACTCTCAACGAGACGTCCCGTGTAGTATGCTATGTTGCCATTGACATGGCTCCACATGCATCTGTACCTGTAAAATTCCATCAACCCAGTCGAATGGAGTAAGGTGTGGTATGGCTGATCATAATCTTCAAATAAAATGTATTCCCAAAAGACTTTTAGTTGTGGAATTAAAAATGCATCTTCATTGAACCTGTCTACATTATTTTAAAAACATGTGAGTTAAAGAAACCTGGGTGGTGCTGCAATGCAGCAACATGATTTCCAGGTGGGAGCAGCCCGAATTTCACACAGGGGAGTCTTTGTGACTAAGAAAATAATACAAATATAAATACAAAATTACTCAGCCAACAGTTTTATCGGACATGTTGTAAACAGGAACAACACAGGAGGAAGGGAGTATTGTCATATTTGGCTCAATCATGCATCTGATAACAAATTTACAATTTGACATAATGATAAGTACAGCTACAGTCTAGCATAGAATAGCTTAGCAGGGCAGTTTAGGCACTTTGGGCTTTATTTCCACGACCTTTGTCTTCCAGATATCATTTCCATGCGAAAAGTATATTTCGTTTTTGGAGCATTTATCTATGCATTTATCCACAATAAATTAAAAAAGAAAGAAAAAAATGCAAACAAAGTGACGTCTATTGGCCTGAATGTGCAACATCCAAAAACAGCTGGCTTTTGAAAAAACATTTTCTTCACCACTCTTGCACCACAATGATTTAACACCCATGTCACTAAAAGGCATCAAAATTAAGATCTATTGTTATCGAATTATCCTATGTTCCTATTTCGGGGAGATAAGGATAGGTCTAGGTCCTCCGAATTGCCGACGAAATATTTTCTTTACGCAGATAAGTTCAATGGAAAGCTTTGGCTGAAAATTGGCTAGCTTTGAAAGGCTTTAACTTTGCTTTTGTTGCGGCGAAAATGTCACTTACTTTATGTTTCCAAACACTTACATGTAAGGTAGGCCAACTGAGACGTCTATGGTAATCATTCCAAAGTAAATTTTAAGTTCCTTTCTCCACACGAACAAGGCTTGTCTGACTGCCTCCATTTCCTTGTAGGACTGCAGACTGGCCAGTTGCATTTGCTTGGCTTTACACTCCTTGTGCGCGTCATTCCATGACCAATGATTAAATTTAAGCCGATTGTTGGGATCATAACCCAATAAAGAACGATCCGAGCTCGAAGGTATAAAGAGAAAGAGGTAGCAGCCCTCACCAATGGCCTGACTGCCAACCGCACACTCAGTGCCGGTGTAGGAACAGTGTTCTTCATCCTCCATTCCTGCACAGTCAGCCTGCATGTTGCAAGGGAAGCTATGCTCTAACTCAGCTCGTTGAAGTCCAGAGCAATTCCACGAACGACGAACTTTTCGTGGATGTGACGACCTCAAATAAAAGGAAAAGTTGATTTTGAATCCTGTGAGTTGAAGACCGGTTTCACTGAAGAACCGCAGGCACAAACCTCTTGATTCGGGATCAAAGATATTAGGGCCTGTTTGAGAGGTGGCATGGTAGTGTTTGAGAGTGAAGTTTTTCTCTTTCTCATAAACATAAATGGTGGCTCGTGGACCGTAGTGAGACGGTTGATAATTGCTCAGAGGAAACACAGGAATGTCCATGTGAAACATGCTGATCATAACAACGTGTTTTTCTGGAACTGACAGACATGTCTTGGTGTCCATGTTCAACACTGCAGGTGTAACCCCATCCCAGCCTGGAGATGTTACAGAACCTGAGAGAAATAAGCAATTTAATCAAACACATTAAAACAATTATGGGAGATCACACAAAATGTAAACATGAATGCTTTTTGGAGTTCTACCAAATGAATCACTCATTCAGAAGGATAAATTAAAATGGCGATGTACTTGATACGTAGACTATGCAATAGACTGAATGAAGTCATTATTTATCCAAAACAATAAATGAGACAGATTTAAGCGGAGATAAACCATGAAACTTGAACATATTGGGAACGTCACCAGTCAACTAATGAAAAGAAACAGAAAGACAGTTTTCTCCTCTGTAAAAGATTTTCGCAAAAGATGTATTATATATTTCAAGATCCAAATGAATGTAAAATATACAAATAGAAAACATATTGTAACTAAACTCAAACAGCCATACAAAGGTATCTTCGTGCATTTTTATTTGTCAGTGTCCTATGCTTAAAGTAACACCTTATCTGTTAGGCAAGATTGTGTGTTTTAAATAACATTTACATCTTCCCAAAACACTTCCTACCTTTGAGAGGATTTTCAAACGTAGTTTGTAACAGCTTGACTGTTTCAAGTAAACTGGAGAATCGAATCAGGAAGCTGTAGTCACTGGTTGGTAATCTTCCATACTGATAATTGTAAGAAAAGGAAATTGTCACTTCAGAGGCAAAAATTGTAAATATTCTGCCACTGAAGTACGAATTGTCAAACAGCCGTCGACGACATTGGGCCTGTATTTTGAAGAACTTTGTGAAATCACCAGTCTTCTGCAGTTGGTAGAAATGAAGGATGAAACCGGAAGGAGGCTTGATGAAAACAGTACATCCAGAAGACGATTCGAATTTGAATGGTGGAGAGAAGTGAGAGGAGTTGAAAGATATAGACCCCTCCTTTGCCAAGAACTTCCACGTTGAACTTTGCATCATGCACTCTGTGATGTTGGGGGTGGATAGCACCAGGGGAGGAGGAGGGGGTAGTGGAGGTTGGGGTGAAGAGGTCAGTTTTATATGATCCACTCGAGTTACGTGTGTTCCAGTTACGTTGTGTGAATGATGATTTGTTTGAACAACCCGGTCGACGCGTAACTGACGCTGTGATGTGACATTTGCTGTGACGTCATGTAAATGGAGCTGTTTTATGCCATTTTCTGTGACGTCATGTAAATGACGCTGTGTTGAGACGTTTACTGAGGTGTCGTGTGAATGATGCTGTGTTGTAACAGTCATTTCGACGTCATGTAAATGACGTTTTGCTGCGACATTTGCTATGACGTCATGTACATGACGCTACATTGATACGTGTACTGAGGTGTAGTGTTAATGATGCTGCGTTGTAACATTTTTACTTTGATGTAGTGTAATTGACGTTGTGCTGTGACATTTGCTCTGATGAGATATTGTTGAGACACTTACTAATATGTCGTGTGAATTGTGTTGTAACATTCACTGCAACATCTTGTAAATGACTCTTGTGTTGTGATATTTACAAATTACTTCATTAAATGTAAAAACAAACGTGTAAAATGCCTAACAAATATGTAAGAAAACAAACATCTGGTTCTTTACATGAATTAAGTATGGCTTGTGTATCCAAAAGAAATTATCATATTTTATATAATCAACCAAAGGACACACAGGGTTCTTTCCCTTGACGTGTCTAGATAGCCATTTTGAAAGCATATACGAAAGCGAATGACGAAATAGATATAAGGTGAGTATTGATAACTGAAGCGCAGACAAGGGGAACTAAAACATATTCGAAACATCTTCAAGACATTCTTCAATTTATTATGACAATATAATAAATATATATATGATGATTTGTTTTTTTGGACAGTTTTTGTGTTCAATTATTTTTAATATACAAAAAATACAAATTCTGTTTTTGTTTTAGATATATCGTATAGTAAAAAGCAAATGACAAGAACAAATTTATATATAGTAGGCTGTCAAATTAATTATTATAAAATTGTATATGTTTATGTGACCATTGTTTTCTTTTTTTTACAAATTTAAATTTCCACCAACCACACACACACACACCACACACACACACACACAACACACCACCACACAACAAACACACACAAACACAACACATATATTATTATATATATAGATATACACACACACAACAGAAACACACACACACAGTTACACACACACACAAACACAAACAACACACACACACACACACACACACACACACACCACCACACACACACATAATAAATAGATATGGTCATGGATGGGAAAGGTAAACAGCCATGACAGCTGCAACGGCAAGAGCAAGAATTATAACAATAATACCAGTGATAATGATAATGGATTAATACAATAATGATATCATTATCACCTTCATCCTCACTATCATTTTCACTAATGACAGTGACAATAACACATAGCAAAGAAAATAGGAACGTAATAATAATTATACTGATTATTGTAATGTTCCCTTCGCCGTCATCACCGTCACCAATAAATGACAATACTAACATTATCCCCTCCATCGTCCTCACCATCATCTTCACTAATGACGGTGACAATTACACACAGCATGACCACAGGTTATAATAATCATAACATTAATAGCTGCAACATTTTCCTGCCTGTCATTCACTGTGGCCAAATAAGTCATATCTACACACACACACACACACACGCACACAACCACACACACCACATACACACACATACACATACCCACATCCACGCACAGCACACGCACACGCCACACACATACCGCACGCACGCAACAGGACGCACCCACGCACGCAAGCCCGCACACGCACACGCAAACACACAAACAAACACACAAACGCACACACGCACGCACGCACACGCACGCACACGCACACAACACACACACACACACACACACACACATCAAATCATTATAGCCATCGATCATCATCAATCATAAACATATATCAACGTTTATTTAGCGGTAGGGAAAAAACAAACTAATGACTGAAAAGGATCATTGCAGCAAGAAAGGTATATAATATTTGATTGATCATTGTTAGTACTAAAGTCATAAATTGTCAAGAGGGAAAACAATATGTGTAAGACACAGATTTCAATGTACACACATTGCAACATCAAAGGAAGCTAGGAAGTAATAGGGGAATAGGGAAACCAGTGTTCTGCAAATTGTCCTGAATTATTGTTCAGAAAGGCCAAAGAATTTTCGAGATTACATCTGTAAGTTAAGACTGTAAGAAAAACATAAGGTCAGGATGAACATATTGTAATTTACATCTGTAAGCATAGAACTTAGCAAACAGCAGAATCAAAAACCCTGTAACTTTGTCAGTTTTTTTTTCACATGCTGTTTTCATCCCAAAACGAACCAGCTCCTTGTCTTTATATTCAAATTATTGCAGTGTTATCTTTTGAACAAGCCTTGAGAGATTTTCTCCAAAATCTGCGCGCGCAGTGTTCCTGAACAACAATACACTAAAACACATATGTGGAATAGTTGTTGCTCTGTCTATGTGTATGAATGAGTTCAGGACAGGAAAGATTACAGGGGGGGGCGGTGGAGGGAGGGAAGGGAATTAACAATTTTACTATTGAGATAAATATATTCTGTGTTGTGCACGGAGCAACCACATTCTTGGTTTCGTTGTTGATTGTATTGTGGGGAGGGTTAAAAGTCTGCATTTGAACCACTTAAAACAAATATGTGGAAAGTTTTAAGCTGGACATCTGTTTGAAGCGTTATAAAAGTGACAGGATCTCTGTGTTGGGAGGTGAGTTTACAATTAAGATTATAAAAAAAAGGGTTTTATTATAAAAAAGGTTCCATTTAGGAATAGCAGAGGGGAGGGCACTATTTTCATTTAAGATCTTTTCTACACATTTGTTACCTCTTTTAATCAGATACTTTTGTGATTAGATACAACTGATCAATCATCTTTTTTTTCAAGAAAGGCTATAAATTTATTTTGAAAATTTCGATTTTCAAGATATAAAAAATATTTATTCACTTTTTCTCCCTGATTTAACCAGTGGACTCTTGAACGCATCACCCTACCCTAAATTCTGTGATCCCTGATTTCTTTCAATTCAGTTTTACAACTTTTTTAAAAGAGGAATATCTTCTAATTGTATTTTCTGTTCAAGTTTTTTAATTTTATTTTCGAGGTCATGTTCTCTTTGTGAATCTTTTTTGTCTTCTTTCTTATTCGTGCTATGCGAGATTGTTTTGCCTCTGACTTCAAGCATTAGAATTTTAAAAAAAAGTTGATTGTCAGTTTGGAAAGTCCGATCTTCATTAGTAACAATATCAATATTATCCAGGTTATGGACAGGTACTGCATATTGTTTTTTAATATCACTATTAACTTTTTTTATTTTATGAAATATATAACTTATCTTTTGAAAAAATATGATTGAATTTCCAGAAAGGTTGTTCACGTTTGAATTGTTCTTTGTTCAAAAGAAATGTGACAACAGAATTATTTGACCGATAACCAGGATCTATGCAAACATCATTAACTTCTCTCAACAATTCTTCTGTTATCATAAAATAATCAAGTCGGGCTTGTTTAAAGGAGTTAATGAGACGGAATGTATATTTTCCTCTGTCTGGATGCCATTTCTCTGTAACTGGATCAAACCAACTAATATTTTGTCATTATATCATGGATTTGTCTGTGACGAGCATAAAATAAGGCTTATTGCTCTGACGCTAGTAATATTAAGAGCATCTATTGTCATTTTTAGAGCAAAGTTCTAGTTTCCAGTGCATAATAACGTGCATGGTTGCCGATGTGTTCAATGTGTTCGTATACTCTATACAAAATGTTCAGGGTTGGCACCACCACTGGGCCCACATAAGTTCACTAAAGTAAATCTTTGTTTTTTTATTTCTCAATAATCATTACAATGCAACAGCCATGCTGTTCTCTAGTAACATCAATGATATTGTATTCGAAATGTATTATTAAAACAAACAGCCAGCACCATCCCGAGCATCTGTTGTCAGGGCCAGAGCAACCATACATTATAACCCCAACTAGCTCTAATGAAATTGTCTGAATACTGATCCTTTAAATGTGTTCGCTTGAAGACAAAAGATATGAGCCTCCTTCTTTCCTGTTTGTTTCAGGGCCAGACAACCATACATCATAACCCCAATCTTAGCTCTAATGAAATTGTCTGAATCATTACAATGCAACAGCCATGCTGGTCTCTAGTAACATCAATGATATTGTATTCAAATGTATTATTAAAACAAACAGCCACACCATTCCTGTTTGTTTCAGGGCCAGACAACCATGCATTATAACCCCAACTAGCTCTAATGAAATTGTCTGAATCTTCCTTTAAATGTGTTCCTTGAAGACAATAGATATGAGCCTCCTTCTTTCTTAAAAAAAATATAAATCTTCTTTTTTTTTAAAATTATTCAAGCCATTACAATTTAATGAACAAATCTTCAATGAACCGCTCTGTGCCGTCTTGTCTCAAAAGGTAATGCAAAAATAAGAAGTAGAAAATATTTTATAATGGAAAATCATAAATACAAGGTGTAATGATGAATCGATACAACACAACCTTGTACAAACCACATACATTTACAAGTACAATAGTTGTGTACACTCCAAGTCCAGTCTCCCTGTAACTAAATACATCTTAGTCACTGTACTCCATTGAAACAGCATGCATGCCCCTAAGCATATCCCTGTTATTATCAAACAGTTATAGAATCAAGAAAGAAACAAACGTGAGCCTGAGCCACCCAGAGTTTCACTCACACTCACATAATTTACATTCACAAGCAAACTAGCAATACCAGTACCAGTACCACCAAAACACATGGCAAACATGAAAAACAATACCAGTACCAGCACCACCACAACACATGGCAAACACGAAGATAAAGAGGACAACATTACAAACACAATAACACTTAACAATTGTACACACATCAACCTGCTATATAAAGGTCCACTGCCTCCCCAAACGAGCATTCAAAATACAAGAAAACAGAAAAATGAAAAGAACGAGCCTCTACAAGTACCCGCGACCATTTTGACTGTCAGTCACGTGACAAAAACAAACCAGTGTTAATATGACAATATTATTAACAGGCTGAAACCAGATAAAATTTCTAACATGATAACATGTACTGGGTTGACCTAAACTTAGGGACCAAGGGTGACTAGGTCAGTGACTTTGTTGTTGGCTAATGAAAACTGTTAATTATTTTAAATTTATCAGGGATGGGAATTGGAAAAGTGAAAAAAAGTGGGAAAAAGGGAGTCTATGTGGCCGTCCAAAAGAAATGTCATTTCGGCGGAAATTTGCTGTTAGGCGGAAAATTGCCATCCCTGTAATATATTTTATGCACACTCTATAGTATTTAATATATCCTTTAAAGAGTTATGTTGGCGTGGTGCAGTCACCAAGGGAGCAGTCAAGTTCGAGGCTCACCGAATTGAGACAGCCCAGGTACATCGAGAAGCGCGAAAAAAATCGCATAAGCAGCAAGCAATTCTCCAACTCCAACAGATCCCCTCAACTCTCTTTCCTGTCCCAACTTTCACAAAACCTTCAAGGCCCTCAACAGACTCATCAGTCATCTTCATATGCATGTATACTAAATTCACTGATGGTGTTACCCACCCCACATCCTGATCCCTTTGACATTGGAACTGTTGATGGATGGTCTTCATCTCTCGGGACGGACAGACATCATATGCCATCGAAACAAACACGAAAGTTTTCTCTTAAATCAGACGTCACCGTCGCTCCTTAATGAGCAAAAATGAAAGCATATTTCTTGACCTGCAGCCCAAAAATCACGATTAAGTAGTTTTCTCAGATGGTCGATCTGTAAGAATTTATTCAAACCATGTCATGGTCGAAATTGAACAAAGGGGGGATACTCTCCTTCTAATTAACTCCCCTCCAACAAATTTGATTACGATGCCATTCACCTGGCAGTGCGTGGGTCAGAACCAAAGTGTGAGACAAACAAAGCATCATTCTCGCAAAAGAGAGAAAATGGAGTTTTACGTCCTCTTGGTCTGAATCAGACACATATGGGACTTTTGTAAATACAAATATGGTGGGAACATACTGGAGGCAATGCCCGGAGGCAGTACGAACCAGTAAAGTCCCGATTTTAAAAAATACAGATTACTGTAACCCCGCCTCGGTTAAACCTCATCGGCTATGGCACCGCCACAAGTATTTTGTTACTAAAAAAAAATTATATTTCTCAAAGAATGTGCCAAGTTCGCTTTATGGCCCTTCACCCACACAGTAGACGTCAACACTGGTGGAGATGACGACATACAAACAAATCAATATATAACTAAGAGTGGCATCAACTTTCTAACCATGAATATGTTTCACATAAACAACATACAACACAGAAAAAACTGGTAAGCCTCGAAATGAATTTTGGTAAATCAAAGAATGAAACAGCGAGGCTTAGCGAGGATATCACGAAATTGAACAAAGGGGGAGAATTCTCTTTTTAATTAACTCCCCGCCACCAAATGCATGATCATTCTAAAACTGGAAATGAAACTACTTGATAACCAAAAGCCGCCATCTTTGTTTGCAAGTGTGTGCATTGCTAGCAAGGTATGTCCCTACTATTTGCTCATGAATGTATGAAATGAAATTATGTGAAAGTTTGGAAGGCTTCCGCTTTCTAACAGACTAGATTTAGTACCCAAAACATTGGGATTTTACTGTGGAGCAGCATGATGGTCTAAAGCTAAACGAAGATGGTCTATTGACATATTGTGGAACATAGTGTGAGTAATAAACTATTGTACTTAAAAACACTGATAAAAACACAACATGCAGATTATCATATTTATATTTTATCAGTCTTTTTTTTAAATACAAGTTATTATTTTTGCAATCATTCTCAACATAAGTCAACAGACCATCTGAAGATAGTGTGATTTTACTCTAGCCATCAAACAGCCCAGAAATAAAACAAACAATTTGACATTAATTTTGCAAATATGGTTTAAACGGTTTCTGACCCTTCACCAGATAAAAATCATAAAAAATTATGCAGTCCTTTCGATTAAATCATCAAATGGATAAGAAAGGTAGAAAAACTAAAAAGACAGGCAACATATTTTTGAAAGGCATATCTAAATGCTTTAAAATCCGCGTGTAGATAGCTGTAGAGATTACACTGATTTGAAGTTAAAGTCAAAAGAAGAAAGGACTTCTTTTAACTGTCATTGTTTTAAAACTCTTGCCACAACATTCTGTGTGCAAAACATTGTAAGAAAACGTTGTCCATTTATAATGAAAAGCACATTCTTGGTTCCAAAGTTACAATAGTCTGTTGGGTCTGTTGTTATGATTGTTTTAAGAGCAGTTGTTGTAAGCGCTGCTGACGCTTCAGCTGAAGCCGTTCCATCACCATGTTCAGTGTATACAGAAAGGGGTTGATGGCGGAGTTGAGGGGCAGAACAAAAATGGCCATGGCAACGTTCACCTCACTGGACACAGCATGGCCACTGTTGGCCATAAGGCCCAGAACACCAATAGGAAACCAGCACAGAAAATCAGTCACAGCAATGGTCAGCAGGCGACGTGCCAGTGTGCTGTCTTTGCTATTTCGTGTGCTGCTGCTATTGTCAGATAACTTGTTTTGCTGAACTGACTGGTAGATGGCCGCTTGTCCCACAGAAATGAGCAAAAACAGAACAAAGTTCAAGACAATCATCACATTAAAGGCAAAGGTCTGGCCAGGATAATCCTTTCGGGTGACTGGCAGCGGAATGCAGATGCCATTTTGACCATAAAACTCCCAATGCGACGTTATGGGCAGTAGTGGGAAGGCAGCTAGAATCAGCCCAGCGATCCATATCCCAACACACGTCATCATAGCGCTGACTCTGTGGAAGTGGAGCTGGCTGAATGGGAAGCGTAGAACCAACACTCGATCCAAAGTGATGACACAGATGATGAAGGCAGACACTTCACTGGACAACAGGGATGAAAAGCCTGCTGTCTGGCATGCAATACTTTTTTTCCATTTGATGTCATTCCATAGATAGGTACTGTGGTACGCAAAGTCTGCCAGACCTATTATAGTCAGGTAAAGCCCCATCAGAAGGTCTGAAATACACAGGTTCGTGACAAATACATCAAACCCCACATTGGCTTTGACTTTGTTTGTAATAATGCGTACAAAGAAGCTAATCATGTTACCAGCAATGGCTAATACAGTAAAGATCACCAGAACAGCACGGTATATATTGGATCTCAGTAGTGATTGGCACGAAGATATTTCATCAGAAGGAGCAAAGCATTGATCCAAAGGGAATGATTCTGGAAGGATTTCCTCACAACACAGTTTGTAGTTATCAGCATAGATCTTCTTCAGATTCTTAAAACTTTGCAACATTTTCCCAGAAAAGTATTTCATAGAGTTGCCTCGTGTGTCTAGCACACTGAGATACTTCAAGGCTTGTGAGCCACCAGATAGAATACGATTGACACCGCAGTTTGTTAGATTCAGAAATACCAAGTTAGGGAAGATATTCAATGAAGACATATCCAATTTCTCCATGATAACATGGGACACGTCT
>JAGGCT020003580.1:0-13188 GCA_017654935.2 Phymorhynchus buccinoides
TCGTGCGTGCGCGCGTGCGTGCGTGCGTGCGTGTGTGTGTTGCGTTGTGTTCTGTTGTGTTGTGTGTGCTGTGTTGTGTGTGCTGTTGTGTGTGTGTTGTGTTATGGTGTGTTGTGTGTGCTGTTTTGTGTTGTGTTATGGTGTGTTGTGTGTGCTGTTTTGTGTTGTGTTGTGCGGTGTTGTGCTGTGTTGTGTTATGGTGTGCTGTGTTGTGTTATGGTGTGTTGTGTTGTGCTGTCTTATCTTGTGTTGTGCTATGGTGTGTCGTGTGTGCTGTGTTGTGTTGCGTGTGTTGTGTTATGTTGTGTTGTGTGTGTTGTGTTGCGTTGTGTTATGATGTGCTGCGTTGTCTTGTGTTGTGCTGCGTTGCTTTATGTTGTGCTGTGGTGCGATGTACTGTGCTGTTATTGTGTTGTTGTGTTGTGCTGTGCTATGCTGTGTTGTGTTGTGTTATATTGTGCCTCGGCTGTGCTTTGCTATGTTATGTTGTTCTGCGCTGTGCTGTGCTGTGTTGTGGTGTGTTATGCTGTGCTGTGCTGTGCTGTGTTTTGTTGTGTTGTGTTGTGTTGTGTTGTGTTGTGTTTTGCTGTGCTGTGTTGTGTTGTGTTGTGTTGTGTTGTGTTGTGTTGTGTGTTGTGTTGTGTTGTGTTGTGTTGTGTTGTGTTGTGTTTGTGTTGTGTTGTGTTGTGTTGTGTTGTGTTGTGTTGTGTTGTGTTGTGTTGTGCTGTGTTGTGTTGTGTTGTGTTGTGTTGTGTTGTGTTGTGTTGTGTTGTGTTGTGTTATTTTGTGTTCTGCTATGTTGTGACAACGGACACATTGTACATCATTTCATAACATGCAGACAGTGAACGTGAAGTTGCCAAGCTCATAAACTGGACAAAATAATTATAGTGTATATTTCATGAAGGGGCGAGATATGTCTTGTGCGAATTGCAAAATCGTGTTCGTAACAACTTTAAGAAGAAGAAGAAGAAGAAGAAGAAGAAGAAGAAGAAGAAGAAGAAGAAGAAGAAGAAGAAGAAGAAGAAGAAGAAGAAGAAGAAGAAGAAGAAGAAGAAGAAGAAGAAGAAGAAGAAGAAGAAGAAGAAGAAGAAGAAGAAGACGACGACGACGAAGAGAAGAAGAGAAGAAGAAGAAGAAGAAGAAGAAGAAGAAGAAGAAGAAGAAGAAGAAGAAGAAGAAGAAGAAGAAATTCTACTGAGAGCTGAGCAACAGTGGGACAAAGTGTGTGAGAGAGAGAATTTCGCTTTGTACTCTTCATACAAATTACAAAATATATAAAGGTAGGCCTACTCACAATTGCAATCATATAATGTTATCTAATCAGAACGAGACACGTACTGAAGTGTTGTGCGTGTGTGTGTGTGTGTGTGTGTGTGTGTGTGTGTGTGTGTGTGTGTGTGTGTGTGTGTGTGTGTGTGTGTGTGTGTGTGTGTGTGTGTGTGTGTGTGTGTGTGTGTGTGTGTGTGTGTGTGTGTGTGTGTGTGTGTGTGTGTGTGTGTGCGCGTGTGTGTGTGTGTGTGCGTGCGTGTGTGTGTGCGTGTGTTGTGTGTGTGTGTTTGTGTGTGTGTGTGGGTGGGTGGGTGGGTGTGTGTGTGCGTGCGTGTGCGTGTGTGTGCGCGCGCGCTGTGTGTGTGTGTGGGGGGGGGGGGGTGGGGGGGGTTGTGATTACTCTTACAGTTTGTTAGTTCTTACCCTTGTTAACTTGCAAATATACAATGTCTTTGTCTGTGTTATTCATTTCTGTCAATCATATAGTAAAAAGCCAAGTGTCCGTGTGTCTGTCTGAAACACAAAACGGGCCTTATAACTCCGCCGTTTTTCGACCGAATCGCTTCAAATTTGCTGTGAGCCCTAACGGGGCGATGGCAACGGCAACCGAGGCGGCCGTGTCATTTGCGCGGTTCGGCAAATGCGCGAAACGCTCATCCGCCGGCCTCTCGGCGCCCGTAGCTCCGGTGTTTCTGGACCGAGTGCCTTCGCATTTGGCAGGTAGATGACCGGGGACGGTGACTATCCGTGTACCAAACCGGAAGCGAATCGGTTTAGAAACGCGCGCTATATGCCGCTTCACCTTTACACGAATAACTCCGCCGTTTCTTAACCCAATAGACTCATATTTGCTGTCATGCTTGCTATGGCCCAGGCAAAGCCTGGCAGCACATTTGAAGAGAATCGGGAGAGCACGTCATTCTCAGAGCAGCGCCAACTGGAAACGGGGCCTTAACTCCGCCGTTTCTTAACCGAATCGCTTCAAATTTGCTGTACTCAGCGTTACCAGTACTTGGTGTTACCGTTACTAGGCGTTACCAGTACAGTGCATTGCCAGTACTAGGCGTTGCGCTAGTATATATAATGTGCATGCTGAACAAAACTCTCTTTGATTTTGTTAAAGACAATAAAAGAATTGTGAACTGAATTGTGTATTCCGTGAATAAAGTAAGAAATAAGCGGACGGGGTTTGCTGTTGTGCACACGTGTGTGTGAACACTCCTTCATATTTCTTACTTCCAGATTTGTACTGGCGGATTGCGGATGGGTTTCATTACGGAAGCTGCGTGTAAAATTAATATGCACGTAGCCTTATAGTTAAAGTTTGTCTTGTTTTGTATCCATAGTACCCGTAATGAACTTTCATCAACCATTCCTTGCGTAAAATTTACATGTTTTTTGTTTGTTTTTTAAACCTTATTCTAAACATTTCCTTAATTCGAATCAAATCTAAATTCTGTGTGAAACGATTGTCAAGGATTTGAAGCTGATTACATAGGGTTACACGAAATATGCAAGTGAAGGACAACGTCCACATTAATTTTCGTTTAACTCTTAAAGTATCTATTTTCCCTTTATTCACTCGCCTTGGTTTAAGGCTGTGTCAAACCAACTGACAACGACTAGAACACCAAGGCTACATCAAAATGTTGTTATGTTTTGCATATTATGCGGGGGTTGTCTTTAGCCATGACAAGCTCCTTGCATAACATCATCAATCTCCAAATCCCCCGAAGACGGAGTGTGGCTGCCCATATGGCGGGGCAATCAAAATGGCCACACACGTAAATTGTTGTCATCCCTAGCTGATGCATTTGTACCATCATGTTCAAGTGGTTCGGCTGTTGGGATGATCCCTGGAGTGTGTGTGTGCGTGCGTGCGTGCGTGCATGTGTGTGTGTGTGTGTGTGTGTGTGTGTGTGTGTGTGTGTGTGTGTGTGTGTGTGTGTGTGTGTGTGTGTGTGTGTGTGTGTGTGTGTGTGTGTGTGTGTGTGTGTGTGTGTGTGTGTGTGTCATTTTCATGAACTCTGCGCTGAGCTCACTCTCTTGGTCTTACAGAAGATGCCATAAAACTCCTGTGCCATTTTCATGAACTATGCTATGGACTCACTGTCTTGGTCTTATTATAGAAGATGCCATGAAACTCCTGTGCCATTTTCACGAACCCTGCTCTGAACTTGGAGCCAGTCAAACAGTACAGGTAGAAGTTGATGCCACTGTTCCATCTCACCAGCACGTTGCTGGTAATGAAAAACACCAGCACTTGACCACTGTGGACGGGGTCAGTCATATCAACGTAGCTCTCATGCACTAAGCATACAGCCCATGGCGTTGTCAGGAGGAAAAAGGAAGCGTTGGCAGTAACCAGGGTGACCGTCAGTGAAGACACTTTCTGTTGTCTGAAGGAACCCTGGCTGGCTTGTTGCGTTGAAAGGTCTTTGTTGATTCCAACAGATCTGACCAGTGTCCGCAAAAGAATGCTGTTACTGAGGAGTAACAGGATGAATGGTAAGAAGGAGAACTGAAGCAAGTAAATCCAAGTGTCTATTCTGTAAGCAAACCATGTGTAGAGTTCTGAAGCCTGCATGTAACACGAACCACTATCATCAATGTTGAATCCGTACAGCCAGTGGGACGTCATCAGAAGCAGAACGATGCTCACTATACCAGCAGCAACTCGTGACTTTCTCTTGGTCCACACAGCACCGACACGAAGTGGCCACAGCACAGAGGCAGCTCTGAGCATGGTGAGTGACACCAGCATCCAGGACGATACAGGCGATGCTGCACGCACTAAATACCTGTAAATCTTGCACTGCCAGGTGCCCTGATTCCTTATCGGTGTATAATGATACATGTGTTGGAGGAAGTTCTGTAGTGGGACAGTCAGATTCATCTGGTCAGACACGGCCAGAACTGTGAAGAAAACACTGGACGTGGATGAAGGAAGACGAAGCATGATCAGAATGACCATCACATTTCCGAACATCCCAAAGACAACAACGACAGCATCGCCGATGCTAATGATGAGACTAGCCAGGTCTACATAGGGTTGGTGTAAATCCTTCCAAGAATCCCGTTTGACACGGTTTGAGTCGTCCATTGTATTGGTCACTTCATAGAACTAAACATGAAAACTGACTGTGTATTGAGGATTTCACCCTATAGATGCTTTAGGTTTGCATGCGTTGCACACTACAGCTTGTCTACCAAAGAACTGATCTAACCGACTCTGATGAAAATAAATATCAACACCTAATCTATTATCTGCTGCTAGGCCTATGTGGGTAAGATTACAACTTTAGCTACAACAACATTGGCTTATCAGTAGGCTTATGCAGTCGATTGTACACACACACACACACACACACACACACACACACACACACACACACACACACACACACACACACACACACACACACACACGCACACACACACACACACACACGCACACACACGCACGCACACACACACACACACACACACACACACACACACACACACACACACACACACACACACACACACACACACACACACACACGTACATACACACATGCAAGCACACACGTCATCTTTTCCATTCGTCATTAATTCACTGAAATCCTTTAGCACGATGAAAGTAATGACAAAATTGTGAATGAAATGGCCTACTCTCTGTGTGTCTAAAATAGACTCTACCCCTCCCCCCTTCTTCCTGTTCCCCCCTCCTCCAACCCCTCCCTCTCTCTCCTTTTCCCCTTCCCTCCCTCCCTCCCTCCCCTCCCCCTCCCTCCTTCTCTCTCTCTCTCTCCCTCTCTCTCGGCAATGGGGTGACTTTGTGCACAGTGATTGATCGTGCTGGCATAATCTGGCGGACTCCCAGTGGTGCAAGACATTCATTGAAAAATACAAAATTTTATTTAGATTTGTGAAAAGTATATCGCTAAGATGTTTGTATTTTTAGAATATAATATAAGGATACTTTTAAACATAATATTATTCATTTGTTAGAAGGACTAAAACCGCATAGCTAAAAGAACTATCATAAAACTGTGAACAAAAAAGTATTAAGGGATATAACTCTGACGTGAGTCCCGTGGAAAAAATAGGGGTGGGGTTGAAAAAGTGTATGGTGTTCAGTAAAAAGTAGAGCGACATACTGTTTATTGTGTGCTTAGTATGGAGAATATACATTATTTCATCTATTATCAAACAAAACTAGAATGATTTCATCGTTGATTTTCTTTCTACAGGCATTTGAACAATAACATTTAAGGAAATATTTGTCAATACGGCAACAATGTTCCTAAACTTCCTATTCTCTCTCTCTCTCTCTCTCTCTCTCTCTCTCTCTCTCTCTCTCTCTCTCTCTCTCTCTCTCTCTCTCTCTCTCTCTCTCTCTCTCTCTCTCTCTCTCTCTGTGTGTGTGTGTGTGTGTGTGTGTGTGTGTGTGTGTGTGTGTGTGTGTGTGTGTGTGTGTGTGTGTGTGTGTGTTGTCATTGTTGTTTTTGTTGTTGCAATGTCCCATTCATGTCACATATACTATTTTTGTGAAGCGTCTAGAGCCCCCACGGGAGATTAGAGGCTATAGAAATGATCATTTATTATTATTATTATTATTATTATCATTATTATTATTATTATTATTATTGTTATTGTTATTATTATTATTATTATTATTATTATTATTATTATTAGTAGTAGTAGTAGTAGTAGTAGTAGTAGTAGTAGTAGTAGTAGTAGTAGTAGTAGTAGTAGTAGTAGTAGTAGTAGTAGTAGTAGTAGTAGTAGTAGTAGTAGTAGTAGTAGTAGTAGTAGTAGTAGTAGTAGTAGTTGTTATTATGATTATGTTTTTTATTATTATTAGTAGTAGTAGTAGTATTAGTAGTGGTAGTAGTAGTAGTAGTAGTAGTAGTAGTAGTAGTAGTAGTAGTAGTAGTAGTAGTAGTAGTAGTAGTAGTAGTAGTAGTAGTTTATTCTTGACTAACTTATATTTCCTTACCATTTGACATAGAATCTGATACTAAATATGTTGCAGTATCAGGCAAGATTAATTGAAAATATTTAATAACTTAAGTGTATGAAAGGTGTCCAGTTTCCAGTAGACCTGATTTTACCCGAACATTTGCGATGGGACTCCCCTAAAGATGTTGAAAGAAGATGAAGAGTGGCAGAGCGATGACAACATTGGCTGTGGGGGTCCATCCTGTTCATGTAGAAAGAAGATGAAGAGTGGCAGAGCGATGACAACATTGGCTGTGGGGGTCCATCCTGTTCATGTAGAAAGAAGATGAAGAGTGGCAGAGCGATGACAACATTGGCTGTGGAGGTCCATCCTGTTCATGTAGAAAGAAGATGAAGAGTGGCAGAGCGATGACAACATTGGCTGTGGGGGTCCATCCTGTTCATGTAGAAAGAAGATGAAGAGTGGCAGAGCGATGACAACATTGGCTGTGGAGGTCCATCCTGTTCATGTAGAAAGAAGATGAAGAGTGGCAGAGCGATGACAACATTGGCTGTGGGGGTCCATCCTGTTCATGTTTTCTACCCATTTTCGCAGCCGAGCTGGATCTTTGAAAGGAATTCTAAACTGGATGCAGGGGATTTTTCCTCTCATTCTGCACTTTTTGTGTTTTGCACAGTGATGTGGACAACGAATGTTTCTCTTGTGATTTATTTCATGGCTCAAAATATGCAAACGAGTGCAGTACATCGTCATATCAGACAAACAAGGATTTTCAATACAGGCTTTATACCACATTGATTTGTAAAACAATGCCAGCCTGAGGCTCTGAAGTACAATCTTCATCCCACGTGTCTAGTCTATGTAGCCTCATGGTGTGAATTGAAGGGGAAATCAATGTGTTGTGTTAGTCCCAGGATATGAAACCTTTAACATTTCATAGCCGTTAGATCAAACATATTGACACAATTAACGACATGAATTAAAAGCTTACACGTATCGCAGATAACACGTTAATGAACAATCTTTAAAAAACCCTCGAAATGACTATGTTATTATACGCCTTGATACAGCGATTATTCCCATATATATCATTAACAGCACTGAGGCCGTATAACTGTCCTAAACCTGAAATGGGTTTCTACGTTTTGGGGTCCACTGTTGCAGTGGGGATACCAGATTTATACAGGAGAGGCCCCATGCAGCAGTTCATATTTCAAAACAGACAAGGTGGTTTTTTTGGTCTATTCTGTTCATTGTTTTCTTATATTTAAGTAAATATATGAATTATTTTCAAAGTTTACTGGAAACACTTTAATAATTACTTTTCTTGGTGACATGACATAACCCGTAAAACTTTCGAATTGTCTGGATCAGCTCAGCTCTGAACTTGATGTTCGTCAAACAGTACAAGTAGAAGTTAACAGCACTCTTGGAGTAGAACAGGAAATAGCTGACTGCATGCAACACGGACTTATTAGCGGGGTGTTCCCGATCAGAATAATCATGTTCATATATCATGATAGTTATAGCAAACGGTGTTGTCAGGAGGACCCAACATGCACTATCAACAATCAAGGTAACAGTCCATGAGGACACTCTAAGTCCTCTGACATCATGGCTGTCTTTTTGTCCAGTAGGACGTCCTCTTGTTTTGACAAACCTGACCAGAGACCACAAAAGAACACTGTTGCTGGTGATCAGAATAACGAAAGGTAAGACATAAATTTGAAATACGTGAAACTCAGACAGGTACATTATCGACCTAGTCACCATACAAACCCGCATACTATTTCTGCCAGATTTGATGAGAAGATGCCAGTTAATCGCAATGATGAAGATGATCACAATGTATGCTGTACCTCGCGACTTTCCTTTTGTCCACACAGCACTGACACGACATGGCCACAGCACAGAAGCAGCTCTGAGCACGGTGAGTGCCACCAGCATCCATGACGATACAGTGGTCACTGCGCGATGTGTGATCATATACAAATTGCATTGCCACAAGGTGCCACTACTAAAGGATGTTACGCGTAATTTGTCGTAAAACAGTCGGTCCAGAGGCCCTGCTATCAGCACCAACTGGTCAGACAGGGCCAGGGTTTTGAAGAACACACTGTAGGTGGAGGAAGGAAGACGAAGCATGATCAGCATTATCAGGCAGTTCCCCAAAATCCCAGAGGCGCACACGATGGGATCACGTATATCCCTGATGAGCTCAGCAAGGTCTTTGTAGTGTTTGTGTTGAGAATATCCAGCATCATCCCGTGTAGAACGGTCACATATTTCAGTGGTACTGGTCAGTCCAAAGACTGGGTCACTGGAGGTGGCTGGACTATTTTCAGTTAGCATTGTAGGTCAAAGCAGAACTTAACATTTAGTTAAATCTGCTTTGTTAGTTATTAGCATCATAGGTTAAAACGGAACACTCAGTTGAAGTTGGTGTCTATCTGCTTTGTTAGTTATTAGCATCATAGGCTAAAACAGAACACTTAGTTGAATTTGGTGTCTATCTGCTTTGTTGGTTATTAGCATCATAGGCTAAAACGGAACACTCAGTTGAATTTGGTGTCTATCTGCTTTGTTAGTTATTAGCATCGTAGGCTAAAACGGAACACTCAGTTGAATTTGGTGTCTATCTGCTTTGTTAGTTATTAGCATCATAGGCTAAAACGGAACACTCAGTTGAATTTGGTGTCTATCTGCTTTGTTGGTTAGATGCAACATTTATGCAATATCTGTTTATCAGATTTTCATTACTTTGCTGAATTGCTTTTAAAATATTCAACGTATTTTAAGTGGATCACTACATTTCTCAGTTATGAGATAATAAAGATGATTTGATTTGATTTGATTTGATCTGATTTGATCTGATTCATTCATATTTTGTGATAGCGACTTCCACAATAGGTGGGCTTTTCTCTCTCCGTTTGCCTCCATCTGTAAATAAGATTTATGAACAAACACAAATCTGGGTGAGTCTTTGTGTTAGTTAGGATAATTTTAATAATGTAAAAGTATTAGAAATGTTCATTATTTTTATGAACATTTTTAGAGTAATTGATATAGCGTTCGTCTAATATCATCAATGGTGAGCTGAACTGATAGTGCGTCATGATGATAAATGTCCATTTAAATGGATACGCGGGATACAGGTGGCGCTAATTTTCTCCTAGTGGCTGATTGTGTCGTAAGAAACCCAACTAAAGGGTTTCAGTGAATGAATGACGTATGGATAAGATGACGTAAGAATGAAATGACGAAATTGTGAATGAAATGGTCTACGAATGAAAAATGGTGTTTTACGTCCTCTCGGTCATAGACACATATGGGACATTTGTAAATACAAAGATTGTGGGAACAATACTGGCTGCAATGCCCGGAGGCAGTGCAACACCAGTAAAGTCCCGAGTTTTTAACAATATAGATATGTACTATATGTGAAATGGTCTACTCTCTCTGTGATTGATCATGCTAGCATAATCTGGCGGACTCCCAGTGGTGCAAGACATTTTTTGAAAAATATTTATTTATATTTGTGAAAAGTATATCGCTAAAATGGTTGTATTGTTAGAATATAATGATTATTTTAAACATATTCATTTCTTAGAAGGACTAAACCGCGTTACTAAAGGAACAAATCTCACAAAAATGTCAGCAACAACAGTATTAAAGGATATAACTCTTGACGTGAGTCCCGTGGAAAAATAGGGGTGGGGTTGAAAATGTGTATGGTGTTCAGTAAACAGCACGGCGGCATACTGTTTTTTGTGTTTAGTATGGAGAATATACATTATTTCATCGATTATGAAAAAAATAGAATGATTTCATCATTGAGTTTCTTTCAACAGGCGTTTGAACAATACCATTTAGGGAAATATGTGTCAATACGGCAATAGTTTTCCTAAATTTCCTATTGACTAAATTATATTTCCTTACCTTTTGACATATAATCTGACACTATGTAGTTTGCAGTATCACGCAAAATTAATTGAAAGTTTGTAATAACTTAAGTGTATGAAATGCGTTCAGTTTTCAGTAGACCTGATTTTACAAAAATGTTCTAGTATGCGTCATCCATTCACTGCCGTCATTGTTAAGTTTAATGTATTGTATTCACCTCGTCAAAGTCTTCTTAAAGACGAAAATTTTGTTTTATTCACCGTGTTTATTGTTTATTTCACCTTCGTGTGCTTGTCTGAGTGTAGCGTTTTGATGTTTTTAGTTCAATTAGACCTGATTTTACCCGAAAATTATCCAACCCCCCACATTTCGACCACGAATTACAAGAAAAGTAGCACGGTGACCCTGTGTTTTCTTTTCAGTTTTGACCTTAGAAGAATGAGTAGATGTGTGACAAAAGTCTTGATCAGTTGTCATCGTGGGAAGTAAGAAGAAAAGTTTTGATTTACGTCCTCCAGGTCTTGAAATACCATAATTCGAGGGGTGAATACCAGAACTGACTATCTGTGTTCTTTATTCCTTTTGAGATAGACCGTTCTGGGACATTTGTTATCTATCAAGTTATATGGGGGGTAAGGAAAACAAGTGTTATTTTAATCAGGTTGATTTTTTTCTGTTACATTTGGTTTTAAGTTTTTATTTAAGTGCCATGGCTCGACTAATGACGCCCAACCATTCGAACCGGGAATCGATCCCAGTTCCCGAGAGATGGGAATGAACTCCGAACGTCACACCAAATATTTTCATTACAAAAATTACCCAGAATAAAGTCTATAACTCACATTTCATTTCTGAAAGATGCATATTGAATAGCAATGATGATATTATTATTCCAAAGCTAACACACTGTCACACAACAAACCATGAATTGGAATTTTAAAAAATCCGTAATGGCACTCCGAGCATCGCGCCGAGTCAATACTGCGTCACGTCACGTGGAAAGAAAAAAAAAAAATTGGGGTCACTTCGAAAAATCCGTTCAAAAAGACTAGTGGGTGCTTCCCCTTGCTGTAATAATCAAAAACGGACCAGCGAGAGTCAGGAACAGGAAGAACTAACTTAGTATATTGCATTGTGGGTAGGGAGAAGTGCTACTCTCCTGTTATCATAAAGTCCCATTCTCTATTTCCCAACAGTTTGTTTGATTTCCTTTTGCCATCTATCCTACTTATCTCAATATTATGTGATTTGGTCCTGTCTGGCTGCACATGTTCTTTGGATACTGTGTATAATATTTATCCTGACGAATCTTATGACTATTGTAATCTGAGTCACATTGCCAGTTGTCCTATCAATTGGAGTTATCTACTTTATTTCCAACACTTGTTGTAAATGCACAACACATGGTTGATTTTATTGTCCTCAGTTAATGACCTTTTCGAGCTTTTTATGAAAGTTTATTGTCCAGACTATCTTGATAATCCATGTTTTATGGAAAGCCCACACTACCGTTAGTTGCTCGATTCGTTTACTATGCTCATTTACATTAGAGTCCCAATCACATGTATTGGTTCTCAATTTATGTTGAATGTTTGTAATGTTTTTGTGTACTTATCTCTTCCCTTTATCTTTCACTATCTTTTGAACAAGAGAGAGATCCCCCGCTTGAAACCAACAGTCCTGGCTGAATTTATATATCATGTGCTCCTGCACACTATAACCTGATGTCTGTTGACATCCAGGCCCACAGAGCCAGGATTGGTGGTTTCCATGATGGAGCTCTGGCCCTGTGTCGCAAACTGTCATACCTTCGTAAGACTGACATCATGACTTTCTTCATTCTTCACCTTCTCCCAAGTAAACATCGCATAGTGTTAGCACTACTCGTCCATATTATCATTTCAAACACTGATCAACATTCTTTGACTGCATACTTAAATCAATATTCCGTTCACAACAAAACTGGTAATGATAATCTCCTGATCTCACACTCCCAACGGTTCTTTGCTGCTGTATCTGAACTATTACTTATTTTAGCTAACGATGTAGAATGTAACCCGGGGCCCACTAATAAAACCAATCTATGCATTGTCCACAGCAATGTCCAAAGCCTGAGAAACAAAATGACTCTTTTGGAGGCAGAATCAAAAGAATATGACATTATTACATTATCTGAAACATGGCTTTCTGACTCCATATCCAATGATCTGATATGCATACACAATTTCCATCCCCCTGTCAGGCGCGATCGACCCCTTGACCATCATGGAGGAGTCACCATTTATGTCCGTAATTCTTTGTACTGCAAACCTCGCCCTGACCTCCAAGTTGCAGAATTAGAAGCCGTATGGATAGAAACTAAATTAAATCAAAAGAGCATCTTGATTGGTTCTTTTTACCGTCCCCCCAATGCGCTGGTTCGCTATTGGGACCTCATAAGTGATAATCTAAGAAAAGTAAATAGTACATCATTGCCATTTATTGTCTTGGGTGATTTTAATTCAGACTTCCTCAACAACCCTTCTCCTCACCTAACAGGCATTTTGCAGTTGTATAGTCTTCACCAGTTAGTAAAAGAGCCAACCCGAATCACTGACACAAGTTCTACTTGCTTAGATCTGATTATTACCCAATCACCCGAACTTATTGAATCAACTCAGGTCTTGCCCGCAGCCTTCAGCGATCACAGTATTCCGTGCCTACACTTGAAACATGCAGTTAAAAACAATACTAGCTTCAAGAGAACTATCTTCAATTATAACAAGCTGAATATAGAAGAATTTTGCCGATTATTACATCTCGTCAATTGGGAACATATTTTAAGTATAGAAACTATTGACGATACTACTGAACTTTTCACAGAGACATTCATGACCCTAGCTAAACAGTGCATGCCTACTAAAATAATAACTGTTTACCCAAATGATGTACCTTGGTTAACTGATAATATTCGCTTATTGATAGAGGAACGTAAGTGCATCCATGCTATAGCAAAACAAACAAACGATCCCGAAGATTGGCAAAACTTTAGAAAATTTCGTAACTATGTCACAACTAAAGAG
>JAGGCT020003581.1:0-5000 GCA_017654935.2 Phymorhynchus buccinoides
CTCTTACCCCCTCCCCCCAATCCTGTCTGTCTCTCCTCTCTCCCCCTCTCTTCCCCTCTCTCCCCCTCCTTTTTCGCTTCCATTTTGTGTCTCCCCCCCCTCCCCCCTCTCTTTCTCTGACAAAGCAAGATGCCTCCTAAATGCTTTCTAGACTAAAACAAAAATGCCAGGATGTTCTTTTATGGACAAAGGCCTGATACTGTACGGCTCTCACCTCACTCTTTGCCCTTCTTCAGGCAAAATGTCAACTATTGATATGAAATCCACTTGAACGGATGGTTGATGATGAGATCTGCTTCGCGGTCGACAGGCAACGTATTGTAAAGCGCCACGGTCTGTTGGATTATATAATTATTAGACAACAGCAACACACCAGAAAAACAAACAAACAAGAAAACAACAAACTCTGAAACCATCTGAGTATCTTAGATGGGCAACCCTGACGGATGCTTTTTTGCAAGAAACACGTCGAGATCACCAAGAAAGCACAGCCTTACAGAGGATTGCAACACTCACTTTGCTCTGGTTTCCCAGAAATCAAAACCGTCAAAAAGTCGATTCCTCCTTGACGGGAGGTGCTGGAAGTCAAATTATTTCACTCAAAGAGAAGGCGTTTGCCGTCTCCTTTTTTAATGGCCGCCTGAGTTTAGACCCAATCGTTTTCACGAACTTTTTGCAATACAAGCCTTTTTTATTTTAGTTTTTGTAATGTTATACAGTTTATCTAAAGGAGTTTCGCTCACAACAAAGGAAATAGCTCCTTTTTTTGTTACTGCACTACAAAAAAGAAACCGCCTTCAACCACAATGCGTGACCTCCACCCACCCCATCCAAATGGCTACTCTCTCCGGCATCTCCGCCCAAGGAGGAATCGCCGTTTTAACAGTTTGATTTCTAGGAAACCAGAGCAAAGTGAGTGTTCCGATCCTTGAAAAGGCTGTCTTTCTGGTGATCTCGACGTGTTTCTCTGCAAAAACTCATCCGTCAGGGTGCACCTTTAAGCAAACGTGTCGATTGGGGCGGTAACATCAATCAGCTATAGAATACCACTGTTTTAAGCCGGCGACAGACTATGTTACTGCCTCATGTGACTCGATCAGGTCGTGACGTTTCACCTCATTTGCATACCATCCTTCTCGATCAGTCTGACTCAGTCGGGCCCAGTCAGGTGACAGGGCCGATATAGGGCGGGTTCTAAATTTCACTGATCGAGTCTGATCGAGTCAGATCGCTTGTGACCTCTTCTGTGCGGGAAACAAAATTTGATCTACGTCACGACCTGATCGAGTCATATGAGGCAGTCGCATAGTCTGTCGCCGGCTTAACTCTCAATCAACTATAGAATACACCCTCTAACTCTCAATCAACTATAGAATCAGACCTGCCTACTTGGAATGGAATGGAATTGCCTTCTATAGACTTAGAATACACCCTCTAACTCTCAATCAACTATAGGACACACCCTCTAACTCTTAATCAACTATAGGACACACGCATAGCAAAACTCAGACGCGGGCAGGGCAGGCCAGAAATGTATGAAGATACATAGTGATGGTAAAACAATAAGCGGCGGGTTTCTGCTCCATAAGCACTGGATGTTGCGGAGGCAGGGAGAAGTATTGTTGTGGTGAACCGTAGTCAGCGATCTGATAACGCTAGAATGATGTATATATAGTTCACTTTGCTTGTATGTGTGTGTGTGTGTGCTTGGTTCGACACATTAGTCCATCTCAATCTACTGGTGGTGAGAAGTAGGAATTTGTTTTTGTTTGCGTTGCTGTAACAAGGTTTTTGTGTGTGGTGTTTTTCACCCGATTTGTTGCAATAGTGTATTTCTATTTTCTTTCGACTGCTGTAATATTCTTTCTTCTCTTCTCTTTTAAAAAAACTTTTTTAGCCTCGAATTTATTTTGTATGTCAGATTGAAATTTCAAAGATACTTACAGCGGTGACTTTTCCATGCAGTAGCAGTTTATAAAGCAGTTCGATGCATCCTGTGGGTGTTTTGTTTCAGTTATGATTGATTAGAGAGTAGTTCTGTAAATGTTTTGTATTTTGTCGGTTTGTGTTCGCTTTTTTGTTTTTTTGTTTTGGATTGTACATGATAATAATTTGTGGTCATAGATAATATTTTATGTGAACAAATAATGGGTATTTCACGTTGCTCGATATCCTTCGACGAATTATTTTAACACGAGAAACATAACATAACAATACTAATTTTAACACGATTGCACTGTTTTGTCTATATAATCCTGAACAGTAAGTACAATGACAAATTTACCTGTTTTGTTTTTGTATGAACGTTTTGTCTTTGTTTTTGTTTTTTAACAAAAGCATCACTATCCCTCGCTTTTTACTCTGTAAATATATTTGTCACTGAGCCTACAACAATCAGCTTTTACATTTTTGTTGTATTTATTTAAGTCAAAAATTCCCAAACCTTTAAAACCCTTTCGCCACCAACCATTTTTCGGCCAAAAAATACCATTAAACTTACCTAGGTAGATCAAAATAATATCTGCAATATTGCAAATTCGTGTGTGACGTGCAAAACGTTATGCCTATCCTTGCCTTCAAAAATTACGAAAACTCTAGGGTCTTCAGATAACAGGCCCGGGTTTGATGCTCTTTAATGACATGGGTGTTGAACCATTGTGGTGCACAGATGCGACTTTGGTGGTGACAGGGCTTTAAAACAACACATAGAGAAAACCCATTCTAGTTCACAAGATCAGCAGAAAATAAATAAGGAGCACTGTGAAATACTACTGACTTTATGCATATAATTATGCAACAGCATCTGTGACTGAGCAAACGGTTTCCCTTTTTTTTCTGCACGGGAATAATTAAAATTTATATTTTATATTTTATTTTGCAAACGGCAGAATAAAACAAATAAAGATATAAATCAACAACAAAAAATATAAAAAAATAGAGTACAACTGACCCAGTCACGACACACGCTTGCACCCCTAACCCTAACCCTAATCTTAACCTAAACCCTTAACCGCTAACCCTATTTTTGCCCAAATTCGAACTTGTCCAAGCTTTTCACCCCTAGTATCCACCTGTACATTTTCATGTTGATATATCCAAGTGTTGTCGAGTTATCGCTGTCCCAGTCAAACAGACAGACAGACAGACAAACAAACATTTGTTTTTTTTGTTGAAACACGGACCAACTCAAAACAATACCAGCTTTGCTTCGCGACTGGTAAAAAGTACCGCAAACAGCCCCAAATCAAACATCAAATATTTATCTGTGTGTTGGCTGCTTTTGTTTAGCAAATCGCACAACTAAGGTTGCAACTTGACATGGGGAAGTTCTATTGCTACTGTGTTGTTGTTTTCCCTGTTGCTTACCAAGCTACAAATTCCAAATACACGACAATGCTTCTCTAGCTATGTCTCCATTCCTGCCTGCTCTCTATCTGTGTGTTTCTGTCTCTGTCTGTCTGTCCGTCTGTCTGTCTCTGTCTCTCTCTGTCTCTCTCTGTCTCTCTCTCTCTCTCTCTCTCTCTCTCTCTCTCTCTCTCTCTCTCTCTCTCTCTCTCTCTCTCTCTCTCTCTCTCTGTGACTCTCTGTCTGTATGTTTGTCTCTCTCTATCTGTGTGACTCTGTCTCTGTCTCTGTCTCTGTCTCTGTCTCTGTCTCTCTCTCTCTCTCTCTCTCTCTCATCTCTCTCTCCTCTCTCTCTCTCTCTCTCTCTCTCTCTCTCTCTCTCTCTCTGTGTTGTGTGTGTGTTTGTGTGTGTGTGTGTGTGTGTTGTGACGGTTTCTGTTTCCCTGTCGCTGTCTGTTGTGTCTGTCTGTCTGTCTGTCTCTCTCTCTCTCTCTCTCTCTCTCTCTCTCTCTCTCTCTCTCTCTCCCTCTCTCTCTCTCTTTCTCCCTCCTCTCTCTCCCTCACCCTCCCTTACCCTCCCTCCCTCCTCTTCTCTCTCTCTCTCTCTCTCTCTCTCTCTCTCTCTCTCTCTCTCTCTCATCTCTCTCTCTCTCTCTCTCTCTCTCGCTCCTCTTTCATTCTTAGAACAAAAGAAGCATTGTAATTAATGCCAAGCAGGTGAGATGAAAATTCTGACGGTGAAATGACATTAATCATAACTTACAAGGAAATGACACAAACAGAGGAGATTCTTTGGCAAAAAGAAATGTTGAATGTTATTAACATAAGACCTCGCGCTGTTTCTCTTCGTAGTATTATAACATTACCCAGCTTATGTTAATGTCTCTTAATGTTTGTGTTTTTTGTTAACTACAAAACAAAATTCCCCCCTTTCCTGGTGTTTCAAATGATAATATTTCTCAACGCAAAAACATACACGCGAATCTACTGTCTTTATTAGAACTAAAATTGTATAATATAATAATAAATAATAACACTGAACATTTATATAGCGCTTTACTCCCTTTGCAGGGAGCTCAAAGCGCTTTACATGGACATTAAAACACAAATAAGTCAACATTATGCACATATGACTCACTACAATCAAATCAAATATACATAAAATAATGTTATTTAAACAAAGCCCTGTTCATAACCACAAAATTTGAAACAATATTACAATATTTATCGACGCAAAAAACGCACGCGAATCTATTGTGTTTCAGAAAGATTGTTAGTCCGTCACCAAGACGGACTATTGCGATGGGCTGGTTTGTATTTTTGTTTTTTTATTTTTGTTGTTGTTTTGGGGGGGGGTTGGGGGGGGGTTCTGTCTGTCCCAAGGATATCTCCCGAACCACTTGACCGAATCGCTTCAAATTTTGTGTGAAGGTGTGCCCCCTTCATAGGAAGAGATCGGCGCAAACCATTTTGCCGTCGTGACCTTGACCTTGACGTACGACCTTGAAAACCGAAAATCTATTTTTAAGCCATATCTCGGGCACCGATCAACATAAGATATTGAAACTTGGTATGAAGGTGGTTTTGGCCTATGCCCGTTCTGATGATGTTATACCGATCAAGGTCAAGGTCAAGGTACAAAAGATCGCTGAAGT
>JAGGCT020003581.1:10000-13188 GCA_017654935.2 Phymorhynchus buccinoides
TGCCTGCCTGTCTGTCTGCCCGTCTGTCTGTGTGGATGTTTCTGTCTATATGACTGTTTGTCTGTATCTCTGATTGTTCATCATTAAAGGTTTGTGGTTTTTCCTCTCGCTCTCGTGTCGTTTACGTTTTATGTCTATCTGTTTTGTCTGTCTATCTGTCCTCTGCTCAGCCTGTGTACGGTTGCGCTCACGTCTCTGCGCTCTCTCGCGCTGCATCGTCTTTCCCGTGCTCTCTCTCTTTTCTCTCTCTCTCTCTCTCCTCTCTCTCCCCTCCATCTCTCTTTCTCTCCTCTCTTTCTCCTCTCTCTCACCCTCTCTCTCTCTCTCTCCCCCTCGGTTCTCTCCCTCTCTCTCTCTTCATCTGTCTCTCTCCTGCTCTCTCACGGCTCTCTCTTTCTCGTCGGTGCGCCAAAATTTCATCTCGTCTCTTCCCTCTCTCTCATCTAATCTCTCTTTCTTTCGCCTCTCTCTCTCTCTCTCCCCCTCTCTCTCAGCGGCTCTCCTCGCCGGCCCACCCTCTCATCTCTCTCTATCTCCCTTTCTTTTGCCGCTATCTCCACACTCGTCTCCCCCTCCCTCGTGCGTCCTCTGCTCCTCTCTCTCTTTCTCGCTGTCTCATCTCGCCCACTCTCTTTCCCTCTCTATTCTCTCTCTCCCATCCTCTTCCGCATCCTCTCTTCATCCTCTTCTTCCCTCTCCTCCATCTCTTTCTCGTTCTCTCTCCTCTCCCTCTCTCCCTGCATCTCTGCCTCTCTCTCTCTCTCTTTCTTTTCCTCTCTCTCTCTCCCCACTCTCTCTCTCCCTTCTCTCTCTGCTGCTCTCACACCCCCTCCCCTCTCTCTGCTCTCTCCCACCCACACTCACACACAAACAAAAAATACTCTCAACGCACTACTCTCCCCACTTCAAATTTCACTTCTCCTCTCTCTCTTCTTCTTTCTCGTCTCTCTCTCTCAATCCATCACTCTCTCTCTCTCTTTCCCTCTCGTCGTCTCCCCCCTCTCTCTCCCCCCCTCTATCACCCCCTCTCTCCCTGCCTCCCTGTCTCTCACTCTCTCTCTACCTTTCTTTCTCTGTCTCTCCAACACTCTCAATCGTCCAATCTCCTCTCTCACGTAAACTCCTCTCTCATCCTTCCCTCCCCTCTCTCTCTCTCTCATCACCTGCTCCCTTCTTCAGTTCCTTACTCTCTTACCCTCTCAATTCCCTTCCGGTCTCGGTCTCTCCTCTCTCCTCTTTCTATTATCCCTCTCTTTCTCTGCCCCACTCTCTCCTCTCTGAGGTAACTCTCTATCTCGTCTCCTGTCAAGCCTCTCTGCCTCTCTCTCTCTCTCTGATAATTCTTATCTGACGGTAGGGGGCTCAATCGCTCTCTCTCTCTATCTCTCTCTGTCTCAATCGTCATATTTTCAACGACCCTTGAAAGGAATGAGTATGGTCACCTTAGTTTTACCAGAATCCTGTTTTATTTTTTAATTTTAAGTCGTCTCCCTTCTGTCCAGCAGAAATGAAAAGACAACTCAAAGTGTGTGTGCTCCATATTTTTTGGTAACACAAGGTTTTTAAGTTTCGATGAAAATGATGCGCTGTCGTGAGTGTTTTTTCTGTTACTATTGATATTGAATGATTTGACTTTGTGTACTTATAGAATACGAGAGGTGCTTAGAGTCATAAAGCGGACTAATCTTTAGGATAGTCCATTGACTTATCATTGATGTTCATTATTTATGTTATTGCAAAGACTAAGAACTTGAATTTTACAAAGACTTCAATTAATGTAAAATTAAGATTATGCGTTTTATATTTCTGCAGTCTCTTTTTTAAACAAGTTATTATTTTTCACAATATGTTCAATAATACGGGCCCTCGTCGGCCCCCAATACGTTTTGACTAGTCTTGACCTCTCGACATATTGTTCACTACACATTATTTATCCATGTTGCTTGCTTGAATTTCCTATTTTGATGCTTTTCATCGAACCATTTCATATGCCAATTTATGCTCATTTTTGCTTCATTTTTCTTAGCACTTGATTGCTTTTTAGCGTCATATTTTTTTTTGTGGCTAAAAAAAAAAAAAAATGGCTATGGTGTGAGTGTGTGAGTGCAAAGACAGGCTAATGTAGGCTTTCATCCTTTTTTACCTGCCTAATAAACACTTTCCGTATTCGTATTCTCTTTCCATCCCCCCCCCCCACGACTAACCCCTGCTCTCTCTCTCGTCTCGTTTTGCAATATTTTGTTTTGTGGAATTTTGTGCCAAGGACTAGGATTGTTAAGAATAGGCATCGACGCTAGGAATTCTTTATGCGCTTGTCTAAATAAAGTTTTCGCAAGCGTGCCAGTGTCTTTCAGTCTAGTCTCTCTCTCTCTCTCTCAAGTCGGGGTCTGTCATGCTGCATTCTTCCTCTCTCTAGTCCGTCTCGAGCGTCTCTGTCTTCTGTAGTCATCTCTCTCTCTTGGAGTCTCTTTCAGTCATCTCTAGTCTCTCGTCTGCGTTCTCTCTCTCTCTGATGTCTGTGTATCCTTCTTTACGCTTCTGTATTTCCATTTCTGCATCTCCCTCTCACTCTCTCTCTCTCATCTCTCTCTCTCAACTCTCTCTCTCTCTCTCTCTCCTCTCTCTCTCTCTTTCTCTCTCTCTCTCTCTCTCTCTCTCTTCTTTGTCTCTCTCTCTTCTCTCTCTCTCTTCTCTCTCTCCTTCTCTCTCCCCTCTCTCTCTGCCTCTTGAGCTTACCCTTTTCTCTTACCTCCCTCCCCCCAATCGCTGTCTGTCTCTCTCCCCCTCTCTCGCCTCTCGTCCCCCTCCTTTTTCGCTTCCATTTTTTGTCTCCCCCCCTCCCCCCTCTCGTTCTCTGACAAAGCAAAGTGCCTCTGTCCTAAATGCTTTTCTATACTAAAAAAAAATGCCAGGATGTTCTTGTTGACAAAGGCCCGTAATACTGTCGGCTCTGCACCTCACTCTTTGCCTGGTGGGCGTGCGAGGCAAAATGTCACTATTGATAGAAATTCCTTGAACGATGGTTGATGGATGATATCTTGCTTCGCTGTCGACAGGCAGCGTTTGTAAAGCGCCACGGTACTGTTGGATTATATTAATTATTAAGATCAACAGCAACAATACAAGAAACAAACAAAAACTCGCCTGGATGGGGGAATATGTCTTTGAGTTTAAAAGGGGGGGGGGGT
>JAGGCT020003582.1:0-13178 GCA_017654935.2 Phymorhynchus buccinoides
AAAATTCTTAAACAAATATATAATGTCAAACAAATAAATATTTTATTAATTAAGTTATGTAAAATGATTTATTATTTGATTTATAAATAATATAAGGAATTAATAAATCAATTTATGTATTAAATTAATAAATAAAGAAATAAATAAATAAATAAATAATAAACAGTCATTTAAATTACAAATAAAAACCATTATTTTATCATTATGAAGAACATAAAGAAAGAATTAGACATAAAGATAGGAAGAAAGAATAACAAGGAAGAAGAAAGAACTGTCCTCCAACCCCTCTAAGATGAAAGAAAAAAGCAAAACATAGATCAGGAACCGTCAACCCCTAGAGAACACAACTAAAAGTAGTTTCCAATGTAGGCCTTCCGTACTTTCATACGACGTAACATTCCCCAGAAGGAACATTACCAAACCTCACACTGGTCAGCAAAATCAACAAACAACAAAGAAGAGGATGCCTTAGAGTCAGAACGGACCTATCTCCAGATAGTCCATTGACTTTATTTTGCTGAATTATTGCAAATATAACTTGTATTGAAAAAGACTCACATAATATAAGATGGGAATTATGCTCGATGTATTGTTTAGTCGTTTTTAATAGCAAGTTATTAGGTTTTGTACTAAAGTTTCCAACAATAAAATCAATGAGACTATTATTGAGATAGTCCGCTTTGACTCTAAGTCATCGTGTTTTTTGTTGTGTTGTTTGTTTTTTTTTGCAATTGATTCAGTCTACTTCTTTGGTATTTCAAGATTCTGTTGACAATGAAATTTCATTGTTTGTTTAATAAAAAAAAATACAAACAAATGAAAAGCAACACAGCAATCACATTATTGTTGTCCTTCCTATCATTGTAAAATGATCGGCAAATCCACTGCGTAGGTGGAACGTCAATTGTATATTCTTCATAGTGCGTGTTCAGAAACGCAATGTTGTTTTGCCTTTCTCTAAACAGGCTGTAACACCCGTGCAACCGTGTCAGAAACCATGGTTGTTTTTGTTTCTCTGAACAGGCTGTAACACGCGTGCACCGTGTTCAGGTAAACCATGTTTTTTGTTGTTATCTGAAACAGACCTGTAACACCCTGTACCATGCTCAGAATCCATATTGTTGATTTTTTTCTCTGAAACATGCTTGTAAACTCGTGCAACCGTGCTCAGATTCCATTTCGTTGTTTTTCTTCGAAACGAGCCTGTAAACACCGTGGCACCTATGTTCAGAACCATGTTGTTTTGTTTTCTCTGAAACAGGCTGTAACCCCGTGCACCGTGCTCAGATTCCATAAGTTGTTTTGTTTTCTCTAAACAAGGCTGTAACACCCGTGCCCCGTGTTCAGAAACCATGTTGTTTGTTTTCTCTGAAACAGGCTGTAACACCGTGCATCCGTCTCAGATTCATGTTGTTGTTTTGTTTTCTCTGAAACAGGCTGTAACACTCGGCACCCGTGTTCAGGATCCACGTTTGTTTGTTTTCTCTGAACAGGCTGTAACCCCGTGCACCGTGTTTCAGTAAACTCAGCTGTGAACTTGGGCCAGTCAAACAGTACAGGTAGAGTGATGCCACTGTTGGTTACCCACAGCACGTCTATAATATTAGCACTTTGTGAACTGTCCGTTTTCAATGGTGTTCATTCCAATCTGTATTTGCGTACTATTAAGCTGTATAGCAATAGGTGTGTCAGCAGACAAAGGAAACACTGGGCAGCTACTCAAGGGACAGTCAGTGAAACACTTTCTGTCGTCTGGAATCCTGGCTAACTGGTTCGGAAGACGTTGGTTCGTTCTGACAGATCTCTGGCCATGTCCACAGGAAGAACGCTATTGCTGATGTCAACATGTGAACGTAGAAACAGAACGAGCAGGGTCGATTCCAGAAAAAGATCGTAGAGTAAACCACCCTTAGCCCCGAGGAATGCACATGAACAGTTAATTTTCTACGAAGAAAAGTAACCATACAGGTAGTGACCGTGCATCACCCTGAAAACGATTATCACTATACCAGCAGTAGCCCGTGACTTTCTCTGGTCCACGCAGCACTGCACGAAGCGCCAAACACAGAGGCAGCTCTCAGCTGTGAGTGACACCTCACCATAGAAGATTACAGGTGATGCCGTGTGAGGTCATATCACGTAAACCTTGCACCGCCAGGGGCCCCTGATTTCTATGTAGGAAATCAAGCACAGATTTCAGGAACTTCTGAAACGGACCCATCAGGACCATCAGATCAGACCAGCCAGACGATGAAAAAAACACTGAAGCGTGGATTAAGTCAGACGCACCATGATCAGAATGTTCATACATTTCCCGAACCATCCACATGGCAGCACAATAGGTAGCCGATGTCCTTGATGGTAACCTACACTAAATAAGGCTGCTCAGATCGACCCGTGTCTCGTTGACTGTCTGACATCTCCGCTGTGCGGTCAGCCATGGCTTGATGACCACAGGATTTCAATTAAGTCAGTACTGTATCGAGAAGTGCACCGTAGCTTTAATATTGATAATCTTCATAATGTTACGATTGTTCTAACGATTCTTTCTGAGCGAAAGACATGAACAGTATGTGGTTTTGATAGTTTTTCAAACCAAAACTCTGACACACAGTTGAAGACAAAAACACTTTGAGAAGGTCAGTGACCTAAGGACTTGTAGACACTCAAAATGCGTATCTAAACACGCGCGCGCAAACACACACGACCACGCACGCACAGCACACGCTACGCACAACTCACACGCATACACACAAACACACACAACACACACACACACACACACGCTCGGCGCGCGCCGCGGCTAGGACACACACACACACACATCACACACACACACACACAGCCCGCTACACACATATGCATATATCAGGTGCTTCTTTTATTTATTGTGCAGTCAAGCGCCACTACTATCCCGGCAATTCAATAGTAAGTCCCCCCCCCCCTGTGTCTGTGTCCACTTGTGAGTAGTGTACCTTATACAAAGTCCGATTTTGGTCGTCATTTTCTTTTCAGAAGTATGTTCAGTATATTTTTAGCAAAAACAATAAATATGTTTTGCTCATTTATCGTCGTTTATTAGATCAACTTTTTGGACTTGTAGACACACAAACACAGACACTCACAGACCACACACACACACACACACACACACCACAGACACACACACACACACACACACACGCACAACGCACGCACACCACGCCTGCCACACGCACACACACACACACACACACACACACACAGGAACACGCGCGCCGCCGCGCGCGCGAATACTGAAGAGCTTACTCATGAAGTAGTCCCCGCACTGACCACCATCATCCATCACCCTCACCACTGATTAAATCCCATCTGTCTGGAGACTCTTTTCTTACTCCTTTTTTAAGACAGGAAGCTAGTGTGATCCTGCCACTACAGACCCGTGGCCCTCACCTGCGTCTCATGCAAGCTGCTGGAAATATCATCATCTATACAAAGGAGCACTTAGAGCGACACTCTTTCTATGTCACCAGCAGCACGGCTTTAGAAGGCATCGATCCGATGAGACGCAGTTTCTGGAGCTTGTGAGCGAACTGGTGGACAACTTGGAGGAGAACGAGCAGACAGACATCCTGGTCATACATTTTGCTAAGGCATTTGATCGGGTCAACCACAGCCTCCTTCTCCACAAGTTGCACCACTACGGAATCAGGGGAAACGTTAATCACTGGGTCAGGAACTTCCTTCCAGACAGACGCCAGGCAGCTGTGGTAGAATGAGCTCAGTCCGAATTTGTACCAATCAAGTTAGGCGTGCCTCAGGGATCAGTCCTCGGACCATGTCTTTTCTTGCTGTACATCAACGACTTGCCTGAGAAAGTGTCCTCAAACATAAAACTGTTCGCTGACGACGCAGCAGGACCAAGAACAACTGCAACAAGACCTATAACACCTGGCAGAATGGGAAGGAAAACTGGAACATGAAGTTTCACCCAGGGAAGTGCAACTGTCCTGCCTGTGGCCATGAGAAGAACACCGCTGGCTCATAGCTACCATCTGCATGGCCACACCCTGCACACAGTGTTCTCCGTCAAATACCTGGGAATCAACATCCAAAAGGACATCAGCTGGGACACCCATGTCGAAGACATAACAGTAAAGGCGAACACAAATGCTTGAGTTCCTGTGTCACAACTTAAAGTTCAGCTCAATTGAACTGAGAGAACGAGCGTATCTGGCATTAGTCAAACCCCTGCTCGAGTATGCTTGTTCTTTTTGGGACCCTTGCACGAAGAAGCTTGTGGATAAGATCAAAGCTGTACAGAGAAGGGCGGCTCGCTTCGTGCTCAACCGCTACCACAACACCTCAAGTGTGAGCGACATGCTGGCCCATTTGGGTTGGCCCAAGCTGGAACATCGCAGGAAGGCGGCACGGCTGACAATGCTGTACAAAATCCAGCAACATGCTGGCCCATTTGGGTTGGCCCAAGCTGGAACATCGCAGGAAGGCGGCACGGCTGACAATGCTGTACAAAATCCAGCACTAACTTGCCCAAGTCAGCAACAGCAGAATCCATCCAGCAATAAGCCGACAGAGAAGAGGACACAACCAACAACTTAGTGTTATTCCATACCGCACTGAATACAAACGTAGATCCTTCTTTCCCAGGACAATCAGAGAATGGAATACACTGTCCGAGGTAGCTGTAACATCTCAATCTCTCAACGCGCCCCAGTCGAGTGTGAACTAGTCTAATCCACTTAAAGGTGTTTTTGTTATGTTTTGTTTGTGTGTTGTGTTGTTGTTGTTTTTAAGCTTGGGTTGTTTCTGTCAGACGGGGCATCACGTTGGGGATCCACAGGGAGATCTAACTGGCTGGGTCACTAAACTAGTTTAGGGGTTTTATCCGACCTGGAATCTGGACTGTAATAGTGTCAATGAATCAGAGTGTTGATTGTGGGCATTCAACTGGTAGAATAAAATACCACACACGCTCACTAACACACACACGCACATACACTCATGTAGCACATGTGCACTCACGCACAGCGCACCGCTACCGCAGGCACACACACATGCACACTTTTATAATCCTACTCTTTAGGATCTTTATTAGAATTCATTTGCTTGGTCCTGTAAAACAATGCACAGAACTCCCATGTGATTCTCAAACTCTCTGTTCTGAATTTGCTGTCAGTCAAACAGTACACATAGAACTTGACTGCAGCATTGCAGTACACCAACATAAACCCGGCATCGAACAACACCAAGGCCCGGCCATCTTCAATGGGATCGCTCCAGTCAATGTCATCATGTAAGATCAGGTACGAAATGTGCGGTGTTGTCAGCAGAACAAAGGAAACACTTGCCATGATCAAGGTGACAGTCAGTGAAGATACGTTCTGTTGTCTGGAATCCTGGCTGGCTTGCTGTGCACAAAGACATGTTCTTGTTCTGACAGACTTGATCAATGAACTCACCAGGACAGTGTTGCCTACAACCAACATTATGAAAGGTAAGAAACATAGGTGATCATAAGTCGAACCAGTAGTAAACTACGCATGTACAGCTTTTGGTCCATAGGATTTACAATATCCCTCTGCTGGCGTAATAGTAATACGAGAAGGTTACTGTTGGCCATAATAATAACAATGGCTGCTAAACCAGCCATAACTCGTGACTTTCGTCTTGGTCCACACAGCACCGACATGGAAGTGGCCACAGCACAGAGGCATCTCTGAGCACAGGTGAGTGACACCAGCATCCAGGACTGACAGAGGCTGCGTGCTGTGTGAAGTAGAGTCGTAGTGAGTCTGCATTGCCAGGATGCTGGCAGCAGAGAAGTCTCTCTATATTGGATTTCCTGTAAAGCCAGCGTTCCCAGGGACCTGTCATCAGCAACAACTGATCAGCCACGGCCAGAACTTTGAAGAAAACGCTAGACGTAGTTGCAGGAAGACGATGCAGGATCAGGAGTATCACACAATTTCCCAGAAATCCAAATGTCAGATACCACAGGATCCCCAATGTCTCTGATGAGATTTACGAGCCGTTATGTAGGGTCGGTGTAGATCATGCAATGTTAGTCTCATTATGTGTGGAACTGTCTGAGACTACCCACTGTACTGGTTAGCTTCCCGAGTCCGGGTAAGTGGAAGATGGTGGGGTCAGTTCTACTTGTCATCATGGGGCTGTGCATAATGCTGTTCTTAAGCAAATAACTGCCTTCGTGAGAAGGTGAATGAAAGAGAAACTTGAACCTTGGAATGTCTTGGGCGATAGATGTAGAGCGAGAGAGAAGCAGAGAGAGAGAGAGAGAGAGGAAGACAAGACGAGAGAGAGAGAGAAGATAGAGAGAGACTGCGAGAGAGAGAGAGAGAGAGATAATGAATTATCTAACTACTTTGTTAAGAAGGGTGACAATGAATGATTTTCAAAGTGCTTCTTTTCACCGGTAGGGCCAATAAGTCATCCACAGGTAGTTTGTTTATTTGTTTTTAATTTTTATCTATTTATAAAGACCGTTCATTAAAAGGTTCAAATAACATCAAACCAGAAGGGATTCGGCCTTCCATCCTCACCTCACTGAAATGTGGCCATTCACTGGATCTGACCAACACCAGGATCCTTGACACAGAACTAAACCATTACTCATTTTGGAAAGTAAAAGAAGCCATCAACAGTCAGACTGTTTTAAGCCAAGTCTAAACAGAGACCTTGGGTTTGTTTTTGAGTGACCCATCTAGGGAGTCTATAATATGGAAATCTCCTCAGACAGGTACTACTGCCCATCCAACCTTTGACCCCACAAAGTTACCTGAATTCAACTCACCACAATCAATGTCTGACTGCCATCAACATTCAAGCCTCCTCAGATTGCTGAAAAAAACCGTGTGAATACGGTTGAAATACTACAAGTGAGTTAACTCTTTTGTCTCTGTGGAAGGGAAACGCGTATGTGCAATTATTTAATTTAATTTATTTATCTTATTTATCTTTCAGTCTGTCAGTCAGTCAGTTACTTAGTCTGTCAATCAGTCTATTTAATTAGTTAATTTGTTAATACTCATGCAAGTCCTAATATGCTCTCTCTCTCAACAGCATTGGTGTCTGTGTCTGGGTCTCTAAAGGATCCTGCTCTGTATTGAATCCTGAATTTTGAATCGTGTACATAACAAAAATGTCAATCTATCAGCTGTTCATCATAATATGTTGCACGTTATTCTAAGTTCATGCACATATGTATGATGTACACTGTATGAGGAGCCTTACATAGCCTGTAGAATTAACCATACATTCTTGCAATGTGTGTGTGTGTTTTGTTTGTGTGTGTGTGTGTGTGTGTGGGTGTGTGTGTTTGTGTTGTGTTGTCACGTTGTGTGTGTGTGTATATATATTATTGTTCATGTATTGTGTCTTATAATAGTTTGTGTTCGATAATAAAAGATGGAGCAGAGGGGTGAGTGGATGAAGTGTGAGGGATAGGAATGTTTGTTCATATATGTTTTTAATATATATGCTTAATATATATTCTTTAGTAAAAAAAATTGTATTAAAAAACCGCTGTGAGCTTTGATGAATAAGCGCAATAGAAAAGTTCATAATAAATAAATATTAGCAGGTCTCTAATGTGTAAGCTTTTTTTTTTCTACAATTAAACATTTTTATTCGTTTGTTCATTTAAATATACATAACCAAAGAAAAACAAACAAATATACATAGATACATACATACATATATACACATACATACATACATAAACAAACATATATATCAGACTAAGGGAAAAAAAAAAGAAATCAACACCTAAATCGAAAAGGAAATACTTTAAGAAACGCGGGTATTAATATAAACTATGATGCCAGTACCTCAAAACACAAAACAAAAAGCTAGGACGTACAAATTCACAGAGTCGTTAGGGGCACGAGATGGGGGAAAAAAAAACTCCAACACACTCCAATCACAAGTCCCTTGGAAAAAAAACAAACAAACAAAAAACCACCCATAAGGACTCTGTTTTACAACATCATAGTAAGCTTCCGTTACAGTTTATTTACCTTGTTCCCTCAAGAAATAAGGTGTTTGTACAGTGACCATTTGGAAGTAAAGTCTTCATATGCCATGTTTCTGCGCGCAATATGTTCCTCGATTTTGAAACGATATCTTAACATGCAGACAAAAACATTTAATACAGGAGGCTGACTGTTCAGTCTACATTTATATATATATTGTTTGGCATGTAGCATTATGGAATAAAAAATATTATCAATGCGCATGTATTCATCATATCCAGCAATAACTAATGATTTCGTCACGTCCCAAAATATAAATTAATAACATTCTCACACTTCTCTTTTAATAAGTTTGCCAGTGCTTTCCAAAACTCTTGGATTATTGGGCATTCCCAGAACATATGAAATATGCTATCTTTGGAGATGGCACAAAAACTACATAGATCTGTGTTTAATATACCCATCTCCTTCAATATTACATTGGTTCCTAGGCATCTGTGGATGATTCTTAATTGGAACCACTTAAGATTAAAATCAGATATTTTGTTAAGAAACAAAAAACAAACATTTCTTTTTTGTTTCTTTCTTCCAAATCAATATTAATGTATAAGTTAATGTTAGTCTTATTTATAATTTAAATTATGAAATAGTTTAATCATTTGTCAAATAATTAACAAATATTTTAAACACTCCCAATAGAGGATCAGAAAGGTACATCGCGACATGGAATCCAAATCATGGAAACAATACAGTTCAAACACAGAAAATACCGTGAAACACTGGATATCTTGTGCCAAGGTTAGCGTGGTCACTAAATGTTCAATGTTATGCTTATCCCGTGCCAACATCACACACATTACTATTTACTAGCGGTCACAGCAACACGACACTGCTGTCAGAGAGAACAGGTAGGCCTACAGGCTCATGAAATCAGAAACAAACATGATAGATAGGGAGGGAAGAGCAGGAGGGGTCAGAGATCACTATCCTCCTAGAAAGAACCGAACAGCGTCCATAATCAGATAGAACAGATCAGGTCCCGAATAAGATTCCATTTTTCAATTTCTGTTGATAGGCAGGGGTCCACGTCTTCACCTTGGCATGAATGGCACGTTCTTCACCAGTCATTTGTTTACTGTCCCTTTTGTATGTATGAGAGAGAGGGCGGGAGCGAGAGCGAGAGAGAGAAGCAGAGAGACAGAGATTAGAGAGGGAGACAGAGGCAGAGAGAGAGACAGGGAGAGGAGATGAGAGGTGAGGAGAGTAGAGGAGAGGAGAGAGGGAGGGAGAGTAGGGACCAGGAGAGAGAAGAGAGAGGAGAGGAGAGAGACAGAGACAGAGAAAGATGAGAGTAAGCGAGAGAGAGGCCCTTTGGGAGTGTCGTTCTGTCTGTGCATGACTGTTTTCCTCAGTCTGTAAGCCTACACCCTCGTGCAAATGTGTGCTCTTGTGTGTGTGTGTGTGTGTGTGTGTGTGTGTTGTGTGTGTGTGTGTGTGTGTGTGTGTGTGTGTGTGTATGTAGTGTGTGTGTGCTGTATGTGTGTGTGTGTGTCTGTGTGTCGTGTGTGTGTGTGGGTGTGTGTGTGTGTGATGTGTGTGTGTGTGTGTGTGTGTGTGTGTGTGCGTGTGGTGTGGGTGTGTGTGCTGTGTGTGTGTGTGTGTGTGTATGCGTGCTTAGATGTGGTGTGTGTGTTGTGCCTGTGTGTGTTTTCCCCCCCCCTGTTGTGTGTGCGTGTTGTATTGTTGTGTGTGTTTTGTGTGTGGTTAAGTGTGCTCATCGCGGCATGGGGGTATGTGTGGGTGTGTATGTGTGGGTGTTTGTGTGGGGTTGTTAGTGTGCTCACGCGCAGGTGTGTGTGTGTTTTTTGTGTGTTGTGTGTTGTGTGTGTGAGGTGTGTGTGTGTGCGCGCGCGAGCGACGCGTTACGTGTGTGTGTGTGTGTGTGTGTGTGTGTGTGTGTGTGTGCGTGTGTGTGTGTTTGTGTGTGTCGGTGGGTCTGTGGTCTGTTGTGCTCGCTCTCTTCCACTCATGCAATTGTTCTTGCAAGTAAAACACTGGTGTGATTTATGGCCTTCACAGAGAATGGTTCATCTGTTTTCCTCTTCTCTCCCCTCCATCGTTCACCAAGCTGTGATTTATTACAGTGATGTTGTCACGTTTGGCGCTGTGGGTAAACCTTACAGGAAGTCACACCAACTCTTGATAGTTCATTTCTAACACATATTACAATTTTATGAAGTGTATTTGAACTTCTAGTTACATTTTACTCTCTACATTTTATTCTGCAAGCTTAGCTGAGATGGACCTGAGCTTGAAGATGAAAACATTGAAAAACACAGAAGAGAGAATAAAGATTAGGTCTCCAATGTTGTAGGCTTCATTCGTTGTCTGAGTGTTGTACTGACCGATGAAGTTCTTTATAAAAAAAACCACCCAGAATGGTGGCTTCATGCAATTTGTTAGAAAGTAATAAGAAATAGTAAAATGGCTTTTCGTGGCAGAATGTAGACATGTCTGGAAGCTGCGTTCAAAAGTCTGATGTGATCGAGAGTCAAGAGAAGATAGTGGTTCACTATGTAGTTGACTTAAACAAGAATTTATTATTTTAATGTTTCACAATATAATAGCAGCAACATCAACTTGAATCAAAGTACAACAAGCAAAGCTTATATACACGGTACTCAACTTAGATCAAAAGTTACATGGAACTAGCTGCCAGACAAAGCTAACATACTCGACAATAACATAAAAACAATCGGCGAGAAAAACAACAAGACAGCTTTACCTAAAAGGATAGTGAAAAGCAGGTAAGATTATAAGATTTCAAGGGCAAAAGTAAGTCACAGTAGAAAACCAGCACCAGGACAACCGCTTCTCATTAATATAAATTTACAGTTAGTTGCAATAACCAGGGAACATGTTGGCTAAACTCAGAAAATAAAATGGAAAGCAGATAAACAGAGACCTGAATAAATGTACATATAATTCCACATGAGCATCTGGAACAATTTATGAATGTAGTTGTGGACTTGTGGTGACTAAAATGGTTTATTTCATAATGTCACGTTTACAATTCGCTAAACAATCAGACAGGCATCTGTTTTGAGATCCCTTCTGTGCTTCAAGATATGGTTGTTGATAAACAAGTGTTTCACTTTGAACAAAGATTGTTTAACACAGCTTTATCATGTGACACTTTTAGATGCTTTAAAACACAAATATTGTACATTGCGATCGTAGCTATAAACATTTCACGTGCATTTGCAGGTTTATCAGCAATGCAGTATAAATGCAGAGGGTGATGGGTTTTTTTACATTGCACGAGTACTCGACCTTTAAGCTACACAATATCACTCGATCAAAAATGGTAGTTAATGTATCTAAAACGGCATCTGAAACTTTTGGAGATTGTTTTAAAAGCCAATGTGGGATACATGATATATAAGCAGAACCATTTCAGACGGTGTCTCTGTTGGTACTTATATTATTGATATAAATTTACTGTATGTGAGACAGAACGTGTCCGAGCCATTAGTGAGGATATTGATCACTGCATAATATTTCCCAAGAACGCTGGAGTGATGTACTCCGTTTGCCTGCAGCGAATTTGTAGCTTTTCTTGCTGCGTAACCTAATAACCTCTCGCTACCCTCGCCTCTTCCCTTGGTTGTCATTTCTTTGACTCACATCGATTCTTTGCTACACTTCTTCAACGAGCCATGTACTTTAATTCTTCTAGCGCCATGCATTTCTTTCTTTTTTTACATTCTTGGTTGTCCGTTGCATCTCAAACAGACAAGAGGGGAATAGGAATAACATGGGTTTTTGGGAGTGCATTGCTTTAACAGAAGAAACTGTAACATAAGCTCTAAAATAAGTAGACAAACATATGGCATGGTGCTTGGATTTGAATGTATTTGCTTTTTGCGGGAGTGTAGAGTGATGTCTTGAATGAAAGTATTCAACCGTGGTACTAGAAGAGTTCACTCACAAAGCTCACTGCTACAGCCATTGTTCTTGTATACTACACTTCCCACTCCCCACTCCAATCCATCTCCCTCTCCCCTCTCTCTCGCTCTCTCTCTGTCTCTCTATATATGTGTGGGTGTGTGTGTGGGTGCGTGCTTTTGCGTGTGCCGTGTGTGTGGTATTTTTTTGGCGTGCTGTATGTGTATATGTGCGTGCTGTTATTTGTGTGTGTGTGTGTGTGTGTGTTTATGTGTGTGCATGTGTGTGCGTGTGTTTATGTGTGTTAATGCGTGTGTGCGTGCGTACGTTGCCTTTCTCGTGTGTTATGTGTGTGTGTGGCATGTGTGTGTATGGTGATGTGTGCTGTATTGTATGTGTCTGTGTGTCTATGGGTGTAGGTGTGTGTGTGGTGTATCTGTGTGTTTGTGCGCGCGTGAGTGTGTGTGTGTGTGTGTGTGTGTGTGTGTGTGTGTGTGTGTGTGTGTGTGTGTGCAGTGCGAGCGGGCGTGCATGCGTGTGTGTGCGCCGCGAATTTGTGTGTATGGTGTGTGTGTGGTTGAGTGTGGTGTGTCGTGTGCCGTGCTTGTGTGTGTGTGCTGTGATTGTGTGTGTGCAGTGTCGTACGTGTGTGTGTGTACGTGGTGTGTTGTGTGTGTGTGGGTGTCGTGATTGCGTGCGTGTGTGTGTATGTGTACGTGTGCGTGTGTATGTGCGCGCATGTGCTGTGCGCGCATGTTTCGCGAGTGGTGGTATGCATGTGGGTGCGTGTGTATGTGTGTATGTAATGTTTCTGTGTGTTTGTGCTCGTGCGCGCGTGTATGATGTGTATATCTTAGTGTGAGTACGTCGCGCAGTATGTGTGTACGTGCGTGCGTGGTATGTGTGCATGCAGGGTGCGCGCGCGTGTGTGTGTGAGTGGTCGTGTGCACATCGCACCACGCACGCACGAGCGCCTGCGGTCATGAAGTACATAGAGAACCTTGCCGCTTTCATCATTCTTTCTTGTCCTCATAGCCTTGAGATTCTAGGTGTTGTGGAGAATTAAGCAAACTGCTGCATTGAATTGAACCCAGGGTCTGTTTGGTATTTTCGTATTGGTATTCGGTATATTCTAGTCACAGAGAACTCCAGGCTGCTTTCCCCGGGGGAGAAACGTCGCCGCAAGGGCCAGCGCCAATCTGCTATTATGGGGGGGGGGGGGGGGGGGGGGGGGGGGGT
>JAGGCT020003583.1:0-13171 GCA_017654935.2 Phymorhynchus buccinoides
GTCTCGCTCACTATTCTACTTTGGTCCTCGCTCCTCGCACTAATTATTTGTGCACTACTGTAATTCTCTCGCTCAACTATTCTACTTGTTTCTCGGCTCACTATTCTACTGTCCTGTCTCGCTCCACTAATTCTACTTGTCCCTCGCCTTCTCCTGGTCTCGCTCACTATTATGTACTTGGTTCTTCCCCAATATTTTTCTACATGTCTCGCTCACTATATTCTACTTGTCTCGCTCACTATTACTACTGGTGTCTCGCTCACCATTCCTACATGTCTTTCTACTTGGTCGTGTCTCCTCACTATTATACTTGTCTCGCTCACTATTCTACTGGCTCTCGCCCACTACTTCCTAACTTGTCTCGCTCACTATTCTACTTGTCTCACTCACTATTCTACTTGTTTCGCTCACTATTCTACTTGTCTCGCTCCTATTCTACTCACCTATCGCTCACTACTACTTGTCTCGCTCACTATTCTACTTGTCTCGCTCAATAATTCTACTTTTCTTACTATTCTACTTGTCTCGCTCACTATTCTACTTGTCTCGCCTCACTCACCTATATTCTACTATTGGTCTCGCTACACATACATGTCTCGCTACTTGTCTCGCTCACTATTCCACTTATTTCGCTCACTACTGACTATGTCTCCGCTACTATTGGTTCGTCTCGCTCACTATTCTACTTACTCTTGCTTTCTATTCTACTGTCTTCTTCACTATTCTTCACTTGTCTCGCTCACTATTGTACCTTGTCTCGCTCACTATTCTACATGTCTCGCTCACTATTCTACTTGTCTCGCTCACTATTATTCTACCTTGTCTCGCTCACTATTCTACATTGTCTTCGCTCACTATTCTACTTGTCTCGCTTCACTATTCTACTTGTCTTCGCTCACTATTCTACTGGTCTCGCTCACTATTCTCTTGCTCCCCCACTATTCTTACTGGTCTCGCTCACTATTCTACTTGTCTCGCTCACTATTCTACTTGTCTCGCTCACTATTCTACTTGTCTCCGCTCACTATTCTACTTGTCTCGCTCACTATTCAACTGTCTCCCTACACTATTCTACTTGTCTCGCTCACTATTCTACTTGTCTCGCTCACTATTCTACTTGTCTCGCTCACTATTCTACTTGTCTCGCTCACTATTCTACTTGTCTCACCTCACTATTCTACTTGTCTCGCTCACTATTCTACTTGTCTCGCTCACTATTCTACTTGTCTCGCTCACTATTCTACTTGTCTCGCCCCCTCTATTCTACTTGTCTCGCTCACTATTCTACTTGTCTCGCTCACTATTCTACTTGTCTCGCTCACTATTCTACTTGTCTCACTCACTATTCTACATGTCTCGCTCACTATTCTACATGTCTCGCTCACCTATTCTACTTGTCTCGCTCACTATTCTACTTGTCTCGCTCACTATTCTACTTGGTCTCCCTCACTATTCTTACTTGTCTCGCTCACTATTCTACTATGTCTCGCTCTCCACATTCTACTTTGTCCTAACTCACTATTCTAACTTGTCTCGCTCACTATTCTACTTGGTTCTCGCTTCACTTATCTAACTGGTATTCTCCTTGTCTCTCGCTCACTATTTCTACTTGTCTCCGCTCACTATTCTACTATGTCTCGCCTCACTTACTACTCCTCGCCTCCTACATTGTCTCGCTCACTATTTTCTACTTGTCTCGCTCACTATTCTACTTGGTTCTCCGCCTCAACTATTTCTTTGTCTCGCTCACTATTCTACTCGTCTCGCTCAATATTCTACTTGTCTCCGCTCACTATTCTACTGGTCACTCGCTTCTCACTATTCTACTTTCTACTTGTCTCGCTCACTATTCTACTTACTTGTCTCGCTCACTCATTTTCTACTTGTCTCGCTCACTATTCTAATTGGTCTCTCGCTCACTATTCTACTTGTCTCGCTCACTATTCTCTACTTGTCTCGCTCACTATTCTACTTGTCTCGCTCACTATTCTACTTGTCTCGCTCACTATTCTACTTGTCTCGCTCACTATTCTACTTGTCTCCGCTCACTATTCTACTTTGTCTCGCTCACTATTTCTACTTGGTGGTTCCCGGCTTTTCGCCTCACTTTTCTACTTGTCTCGCCTCACTATTCTACTTGTCTCCCTCACTATTCTACTCTTCTCGCTCACTATTCTACTTGTCTCGCTCACTATTCTACTTTGTCTTCTCACTTTCTACATGTCTCGCTCACTATTCTACTTGTCTCGCTCACTATTCTACTTGTCTCGCTCACTATTCTACTTGTCTCGCTTCACTATTCTACTTTGTCTCGTCTCCTCACTATTCTACTTGTCTCGCGCTCACTATTCTACTTGTCTCGCTCACTATTCTACTTGTCTCGCTCACTATTCTACTTTGTCTCGCTCACTATTCTACTTGTCTCGCTCACTATTCTACTTCTTCTCCCCGCTCACTATTCTACTTGTCTCGCTCTATTCTACTTGTCTCGCTCACTATTCTACTTTTCTTGTCTATTCTCACTATTCTAACTATTCTACTTGTCTCGCTCACTATTCTACTTGTCTCGCTCACTAATTTCTACTTGTCTCGCTCACTATTCTACTTGTTCTCCTCCTATTCTACACTCACTATTCTACTTGTCTCGCTCACTATTCTACACTTGTCTCGCTCACTATTCTACTTGTCTCGCTCTACTACTTTCTCGCTCACTATTCTCCGTGTCCTCGCTCACTATTCTACTTGTCTCGCTCACTATTCTACTTGTCTCGCTCACTATTCTACTTGTCTCGCTCACTATTTACTTATCTCTCGCTATTCTCTTACTTCACTATTCTACATGTCTCGCTCACTATTCTACTTGTCTCGCTCACTATTCTACTTGTCTCGCTCACTATTCTACTTGTCTCGCTCACTATTCTACTTTGTCTCGCTCACTATTCTACTTGTCTCGCTCACTATTCTACTTGTCTCGCTCGCTCATTCTACTTTTTCCTTCTCCTCTCTTACTATTTCTACTTGTCTCGCTCACTATTCTACTAACTCGCTCACTATTCTATGTCTCGCTATGTTCTACTTGTCTAACACTGTTGTCTTTTTCTCGCTCACTATTCTTACTATGGTTCTCGCGCTCACACTATTCTACTTGTCTCGCTCACTATTCTACTTGTCTCGCTCACTATTCTACTTCTCCCTTCCCTCACTATTATTACTTGTCTCGCTCACTATTCTACTTATCGCTCACTATTCTACTTGTCTCGCTCACTATTCTACATTGTCTCGCTCACTATTCTACTTGTCTCGCCTCACTATTCTACTTGTCTACTCACTATTCTACATGTCTCGCTCACTATTCTACTGGTCTCGCTCACTATTCTACAATGTCTCGCTCACTATTCTACTTGTCTCGCTCACTATTCTACTTGTCTCGCTCACTACTTATTCTACTTGTCTCGCTCACTATTCTACTGTCTCGCTCACTATTCCACTTTCACGCTCACTATTTTACTTGTCTCGCTCACTATTCTACTTGTCTCGCTCGCTCACTATTCTACTTGTCTCGCTCAACTTTTTTCTTCTACTTGGTCTCGCCTCACTATTCACTATGTCTCGCTCACTATGTCCTTCCTTTCTAACTCTCTTCTCCCCTTCGCTTCACTATTTTTCTAAACTTGGTCTCACTTCTAAACTATTGTCTACTTGTCTCGACTCACTACTCTAATTTCTACTTCACTATTTCTACTTGTCTCGCTCACTATTTCTACCCTTCTTCTCGCCTCACTATTTTCTACTGGGTCTTCGTGCCTCACTATTCTACTTGTTCTCGCCAACTATCTTTTTCTACTGTCTCGACTCACTATTTTCTTGTCTCGCTCACTATTTCTACATGTCTCGCTCACTATTCTACTGGTTCTCGCCTCCCACTATTCTACTTCTCCCTCACTCGCTCACTATCTCTGACTGGTGTAGGGTCCCTCGCTCACTAATTCTACTTGTTCTCGCTCACATATTCTACTTGTCTCCCGCTCACTATTCTATGGTGGTCTCCGCTCACTAAATTTCTACTTTTGTCTCCCCGCCTCCCAACTAACTATTCTACTTGGTCTCGCTCACCACTATTCTACAATGTCTTTCTCTCGCTCACTCACTATTTACTAGTTGTCTCTCCTCACTATTTATTCTACTGGTCTCGCTCACTTATTCTATTCTCGCTCACTATTCTACTTGTCCTCGCTCACTATTCTACTCTGGTCTTCCTCACTATTCTACTTGTCTCGCTCTCCACTTATTCTACATGTCTCGCTCACTATTCTCCTGGGGGTCTCTCGCTCACTATTCTCTACATGTTCTCGCTCTCTATCTCTACAACTATTCTACTATTCTACTTGTCTCCCCCTCACTATGTCTACTTGCCTCGCTCGGCTATTCTACTATTTTTTACTACACTATTCTACTTGTCTCCCTCTCTATTTCTACTTGTCTCGCTCACTAATCTACTTGTCATTCGCTCACTTTTCTACTTTGTCTCCCTCACTATTCTACTTGTCTCCGCTCACTATTCTACTTGTTCCTCGCTCACTATTCTACTGGTCCTCTCGCTCACTATTCTACTTTGTCGCTCGCTCACTATTCTTACTTGTCCTCTTCGCTTCACTATTTCTACTTGTCTCGCGCCACTATTCACTTTTTCTATCTTACTTGGGGGTCCCTCACCCTCCTCCCTCGCTCACTATTCTACTTGTCTTCCCTCGTTCCTCACTATTCTACTGGTTCTTCGCTCACTATTCTACTTGCCTGTCTCGCGCTCCACTATTTCTACTTGTGTCTCGCTCACTATTCTACTGTCTGCTCACTTATTCTACTCGTCTCCCTACTGGTTTCTCCTACTATTCTTTACTCACTGTTCTCCCGCTCCCCCACTCATTTCTCTATCTTGTCCTCTGCATCTACTATTCCAACATTTACTCGCCTCCTCTACTTTCTCCTCTCACTTGTCCCTCGCACAGTACCAATATCTCCTACCCACCCTCACTAGGCCCTCCTACTGGTCCTCGCTCCCCTCACTATTCCTACTTGTTCTCTCGCTCACTATTCTAACTATGTTCCCTCCTCTCCTCTCACTATTTTACTTGTCTCGCTCCACTATTCTACTTGACCTCCTACCTATGTCCTCGCTCTCGCTCACTTTGTCTTTCTACATGTCTCCGCTTTCAATATTCTAAACTTGTCTCGCCCTTCACCCCCCCCTACTTGTAACTCAGTCTCACTAAACTACTGTCATCGCTCACTTATTCTACTTTGGTCTCATCGCTCAACAACTATTCTACTTGTCCCTCCCGCCTTTACTCACTCTTGTTTCTCACTCCCCGCTCCAACTATTCTCTACTTTTTGTCTCGCTCCCACTATTCTTAACTTGTCCTCACTCACTTATTCTACTTTCTCCGCTCACTATTCTAACTTGTCTCGCTCCTATTCTAACATGTCTTTCCTCCTTGTGCCCTCGCTCCTCACTCTACAATGTCACCCTCGCTCACTATTTTACACTTGTTTCGCTCCGGCTATTTCTACTTTGTCTCCGCTCACTATATTCTACTGGGTCCTCGCTCACTATTTTCTACTTGTTCGCTCAACTATTTCTACTTGGTCTCGCTCACTTATTCTACTTGTCTCGCTCACTTATTTCTACTTGTCTCGCTCCACATTTCTTACAAATGTTTCCTCGCTCACTATTTCTACTTGTCTCGCTTACTTGTCTACTTTCTACTTGATCTCTCGCTTCACTACTCACCAACTACTATTCTCACTCACTAATTCTAAACTGTCCCTCGCTCACTATTCTAACTTTGTCGTCCTCGCTCACTATTCTACTTGTCTCCGCTCACTATTCCCCTACTTTGGTCTCGCCCCCTCACTATTTTCTACTTGTCTCGCCTCACTATCAACTACTTTCTACGCTCACTTAATTTTCTCCCTTGTTCCCTCACTAATTCTACTTGGTCTCGCCTCACTCCCTACTATTTCTTACTATTTTTTTGTCTCGCTCACTATTCCTACTTGTCTCGTGTCACTTTTCAACTAATCTTCCATTTTCTACTTGTCTCGCTACAGCTTTCTTCTACTTGTTCTCCTCGCCTCAACTATTCTACTTTGGGTACTCGCCTCCTCCCACTATAGTTTTACTTGTTCCTCGCTTCCACAACTAATTCTACTTTGTCCTCGCTCATTATTTTCTTAACTTGTCTTCTCCCCCCTCACTATTTTTCTACTTGTCTCTTGGTCTCGTCTCACTATTCTACTTGTCTCGCTCTCGGTTCTAATTTCTTCTACTTGGGCCCTCGCTCACTGAATTTTCTACTTTTGTCTCGGCCTTCAACACTATTCTTACTTGTCCTCGCTCAACTATTCTACTTGTCTCCGCTCACTATTCTACATGTCGGTACTCGCTCACTATTCCCTACTTGTCCTCGCGGCCCTCATATTTCTACTTGTCTCAACGCTTTATTCTACTTGTCTTCCCCTCCACTCACTATTCTCCTCACTACTTCTCTCGCCTTCACAACTTTTCTACTTGGGTCCCGAGCTCACTATTCTAACTGTGTCTCGCCCCAACTATACTACTTGGTCTCTCCGCTCACTATTCTACTTGTCTCCGCCTCAACTATTTTCTACTGTCTTCCCGCTCAACTATTCTACTTTGTCCCGCGCTCCACTATATTTCTACCCTTGTCTCGCTTTCCACTATATTCTACAAAACTGGGGCTCCACCCTCACTATTACTTTCTACTCGCTTCTCGCCCACTATTCTTACTGTGGTCTCGCTCCCTCACTCACTGATTCTACTATGTCCTCTCGTCTCGCTCACTATTTCTACTTGACCTTTCCCCTCACTATTCTACTTGTCTCCTACTATTTAACTTGGTCCCGCTCTCACTATCCCTTATACACTATTCTCGCTCACTATTAGTTCTACTTGTTTGCGCTTCCCACTATTCTACTTGGTCTCGCTCACTATTCTAACTACTTTGTCTCCACTCTCCCCTCACTATTCTGCTACTTATTCTACTTCGCTCTCCACACTATTCTACTTGTTCTCGCGCAACTCTTTTTCTCTACTTGTCTCTTCCTTTATCACTATAACTTTCTACTTACTCCCCTCGCCTACTCACTTATCCTACTTGTGTCTCGCCTCCACTATTCTACCTTACTGTTGTGTCTCGCTCACTATTCTAAACTTGTTTTTCGCCTCCACTATTCTACGGGTTCTCGCTCACTATTCTTACTGGTCCTCGCTCACTATTCTTTCTACTTTGTCTCGCTCCACTTCCACTATTCTCTACTTGTCTCTCGCATTCCACTTATTTCTACTTGTCTACCTCGCTCAACTATATTTCTCCACTCACTATTTTCTCGGCTCCTCACTATCTCTACTTGGGTCTCCCCTTAGTCTCGCCTTACTATTCGCTCCCACTATTTCTTCTTACTTGTCGCCTCCACTATTCTACTTGTCTCGCTCCACTCACTATTTCTTACTTAGTTTCTGTCTCGCTTCCACTTGTCTTCGCTCACACTATTCTCACTACTTCTTCTCACTCTCTACTTGTCCCTCACGCTTTTTCTACTCCTCTCGCTCCAACTATTCTACTTGTCTCGGCTCACGCTCAACTATTTCCCTACTTGTCTCGCTTCACTTCTTATTACTACCCCCCCTACTATCTACCTCCTCTACTTTTCTATTCTACTTGTCTCGGCTCCACTATTTCTACTGGTTGTCTCGCTTCTACTATTCTACTTTGTCTCGCTCCTCACATTATTCTACATGTCTTGTCTCGCTCACTACTATTTCTACTTTTGTCTCGCTCACTATTTTCTACTGGTCCTTCGTCTCGCACTATTTATTCTACTTGGTCCTTCGCTCCCACTATTTCTTACATGTCTCGCGCTCACTATTTCTACTTGGTCTCGCCTCCACCTATTTCTACTGGTTCCTCTCGCTCCCAACTATTATTACTACTTGTCCCTCGCCTCACTATTTCTAACTTGGTCTCCGCTCCTCACTATTATTCTACTTGTCCTTTCGCTCACTATTCTACTTGTTTCTACTGGTCAACTATTTCTACTTTTTTGTAACTCAACTATTCTTTTCCATACTGTGCTCTACGCTCACCTATTCTACTTTCTCTCCCTTTCCTCACTATTCTACTACTTGTCTCGCTCACTTATTCCACTACTAGGTTCTCCTCGCTTCCACTATTCTACTTGTCTCCTCGCTCCACTATTCTAACTTGTGTCTCCCGCTCACTATTCTTCTAACTTGTCTTCTCGCTTCACTATTCTACTTTTGTCTCTCGCTTTCACTATTCTACTTGTCTCGCTCACTACATATCCCTACTTTTGTTCTCGCTCACTATATTCTACTTGTTTTCTCGCTCACTATCTTCTACCTGGTTGTCTCGCTCACTATTCTACTGGGTGTCCTCGCTCACAATTCTACTATTTCTTCGACTTTCACTATTTCTACTTGGTCTGTCGCCCCCACTATTCTACTGGTCTCGCTCCCACCTTATTCTACTTGGTCCTCGCCTCACTATTTTCTACTAATTCCACCTATTTTCGCTCGCTCCCCCAACTATTTCTACTGGTTTTGTCTTCGCTCCCCCTCACTATATTCTACTTGGTTCTCTCGCTCACTATTTTCTCTACTTGTTCTTCGCTCTCACTATTCTACTTGTCTCGCGCTCACTATTCTACTTGTCTCGCTCGCTCACTATTTCTACTTGGTCCTCGCCTATTCAACTATTTGGTTCTACTCACTATTCCTCTGTCCCTATCCCCCACTACTTTCTATGTGTCTCGCTCACTATTCCTTACCATGTCTTTCTACTAACACTTAATTCTTACTGGGTTCTCGCTCAACTCACTAATTCTACTTGGTCTCTCGCCTCCACTATTCTACTGGGTGTCTCGCCTCGCTCACTATTCTACTGGTTTCTCTCACTATTCACTATTTTCTTACTATTTCTCTTGTCTCGTGCACTATTCTTACATTTGTCCTCCTCCGCTCACTATTTCTAACTTGTCCCCTCGCTCATCCTTCACTATTCTACTTTGTCTCGCTCACTAATTTCTACTTTCTGGTCTTCTCGCTCACTATTATACTACCTTGTCTCGCTCCCACACTATTTCTTTACTATGGTCTCGCTCACTATTCTTCTACTGGTCTCGCTCGCCCTCACTATTTTCTAACTTGTGTCTCGCTTTCACTATTCTACTTACTTTCTCACTCGCTCAACTATTCTACTTGTCTTCCTCGCCACACTATTCTACTTGTTTCTCGCTCACTATTTCTACATTGCTCTCGCCTACTTTTCTTACTTGTACTGGTCGCCGCTCACTATTCTTACTTGGGGTTCTCGCTTCACTATTCTTACTTGTCTCACTACACTATCTTCCTCACTTAGTCTCACTATTCTATACTGGTCTTGTACTCTGTCTCTATTCTACACTATGTTTCTATGTTTCTACTATTCTCGCCTCCACTATGTCTACTTGTCTCGATTCACTATTTTCTCTCCCCTAGCCCACTATTCACTTCTAAACTATTGTCTCGCTCACTATTTCTACTTGGTCTCTCTCCTCACTCATTACTTTTTCTACTTTTTCCGCTCTCAACTATTTCTTACTTGTCTCCGGCTCACTATTCTACTTGGTCTCTCGCTCACTATTCTACTTGTCTCGCCTTCACTTATTCTACTTTGGTCTCGCTCCCCCTATTCCCACCTATTCCCCTACTTGTCCCCGCTCACTATTCTACACTATTTCTGTCTAATGGCTCCACTTATTCTACCGCGTCTCGCACTCACTATTCTACTGGGTAGCTCTCGCTCCACCACTATTCTACTTGTCTCGCTCACACTATTCTACTTTGGGTGTCTCGCCGCTCACTTATTCTACTTGGTCCCTCGCTCACTATTTCTTACATGTCTTCGTCTCGCTATTCTCATCTACTATTCTACTTGTCTCGCTCAACTATTTTCTACATGTCTCGCTTCACTATTCTACTTGTCTCGCTCACTATTCTACTTGGTCCCCCCCACTATTCTCGCTCGCTCACTATTCTACTTGGTCTCGCCTCACTATTCTACTTGTCTCGCTCACTATTCACTAGTTTTGGTCTCTCTCCACTATTCTACTTGTCTCGCTCACTATTCTACCATGAATTCCTCGCTTCACTATTCTACTGGGTCTCTCGCTCACTATTCTACTTGGTCTCGCTCACTATTCTACATGTCCCCCCGTCGCTCACTATTTCTACATGGTCTCGCTCACTATTCTACTTGTCTCGCCTCACTACTTTTTCTACTATTTGGTCCCTTTTCTCACTATTTTCTACTTGTGGGGTCTCGCTCCACTATTCTTTTTACTTTGTCTCGCTCACTATTCTACTTGTTCTCGGCTCAACTATTCTACTGTGTCTCGCTCCACTATTCTACTTGTCTCTCGCTCACTATTCTACATGGTCTCGCTCACTATTTCTACTTGTTCCTCTCGCTCACTATTCTACTTGTCTCACTCACTATTCTCTTGGTCTCGCTCACTATTCTATCTACTTGTCTCGCTCACTATATTCTACTTGTCTCTCTCACTATTCTACTTGTCTCGCTCACTATTCTACTTGTCTCGCTCACTATTCTACTTGGTCTCGCTCACTATTCTACTTGTCTCGCTCACTATTCTACTTGTCTCGCTCACTATTCTACTTGTCTCGCTCACTATTTCTACTTGTCTCTCTCACTATTCTATGTCTCGCTCACTATTCTACTTGTCTCGCTCACTATTCTACTTGTCTCGCTCACTATTCTCACTATTCTTACTATTCTACTTGTCTCGCTCACTATTCTACTGGTCTCGCTCACTATTCTACTTGTCTCGCTCACTATTCTACTTGTCTCGCTCACTATTCTACTTGTCTCGCTCACTATTCTACTGGTCTCGCTCACTATTCTACTTGTCTCCTCGCTCACTATTCTACTGGTCTCGCTCACTATTCTACTGGTCTCGCTCACTATTCTACTTGTCTCGCTCACTAATTTCTACTATTCTACTGGTCTCGCTCACTATTCTACTCTGTCTCGCTCACTATTCTACTTGTCTCGCTCACTCTACTTGTCTCGCTACTATTCTACTTGTCTCGCTCACTATTCTACTTGTCTCGCTCACTATTCTACATGTCTCGCTCACTATTCTACTTGTCTCTGGGTCACTCCCACTCTTCACTATTCATGTCTCGCTCACTATTCTACTTGTCTCGCTCACTATTCTACTTGTCTCGCTCACTATTCTACTTGTCTCGCTCACTATTCTACTGGGTCTCGCTCACTATTCTACTTGTCTCGCTCACTATTCTACTTGTCTCGCTCACTATTCTACTTGTCTCGCTCACTATTCTACACTGTCTCGCTCACTATTCTACTTGTCTCGCTCACTATTCTACTTGTCTCGCTCACTATTCTACTTGTCTCGCTCACTATTCTACTTGTCTCGCTCACTATTCTACTTGTCTCTATCACTATTTCTACTTGTCTCGCTCCCTATTCTACTTGTCTCTCGCTCACTATTTCTACTTGTCTCGCTCACTATTCTACTTGTCTCGCTCACTATTCTACTTGTCTCGCTCACTATTCTACTTGTCTCGCTCACTATTCTACTTGTCTCGCTCACTATTCTACTTGTCTCGCTCACTATTCTACTGGGTCTCGCTCACTATTCTACTTGTCTCGCTCACTATTCTACTTTGTCTCGCTCACTATTCTACTTGTCTCGCTCACTATTCTACTTGTCTCGCTCACTATTCTACTTGTCTCGCTCACTATTCTACTTGTCTCGCTCACTATTCTACTTGTCTCGCTCACTATTTCTACTTCGTCTCGCTCACTATTCTACTTGTCACTCGCTCACTATTCTACTTGTCTCGCTCACTATTCTACTTGTCTCGCTCACTATTCTACTTGTCTCGCTCACTATTCTACTTGTCTCGCTCACTATTCTACTTGTCTCGCTCACTATTCTACTTGTCTCGCTCACTATTCTACTTGTCTCGCTCACTATTCTACTCTCGCTCACTATTCTACTTGTCTCGCTCACTATTTCTGGTCTCGCTCACTATTCTCGCTCACTATTCTACTTGTCTCGCTCACTATTCTACTTGTCTCGCTCACTATTCTACTTGTCTCGCTCACTATTCTACTTGTCTCGCTCACTATTCTACTTATTCGCTCACTATTGTACTTGTCTCGCTCTATTCTACTTGTCTCGCTCATATTCTACTTGTCTCGCTCACTATTCTACTTGTCTCGCTCACTATTCTACTTGTCTCGCTCACTGGTCTCGCTCAACTATTCTATCTCGCCTCACTATTCTACTTGTCTCGCTCACTATTCTACATGTCTCTCTCGCTCACTATTCTACTTGTCTCGCTCACTATTCTACTTGTCTCGCTCTCACTATTCTACTTGTCTCGCTCACTATTCTACTTGTCTCACTATTCTACTTGTCTCGCTCACTATTCTACTTGTCTCGCTCACTATTCTACTTGTCTCGCTCACTATTCTACTTGTCTCGCTCACTATTCTACTTGTCTCGCTCACTATTCTACTTGTCTCGCTCACTATTCTACTTGTCTCGCTCACTATTCTACTTGTCTCGCTCACTATTCTTGTCTCGCTCACTATTCTACTTGTCTCGCTCACTATTCTACTTGTCTCGCTCACTATTCTACTTGTCTCGCTCACTATTCTACTTGTCTCGCTCACTATTCTACTTGTCTCGCTCACTATTCTACTTGTCTCGCTCACTATTCTACATGTCTCGCTCACTATTCTACTGGTCTCGCTCACTATTCTACTTGTCTCGCTCACTATTCTACTTGTCTCGCTCACTATTCTACTTGTCTCGCTCACTATTCTACTTGTCTCGCTCACTATTCTACTTGTCTCGCTCACAATTGTATCGTGATTTCACTATTCTCGCTTACTATGGTACTTGTATCGCTCACTATTCTATTGGACTCGCTCACTATTCTTGTCTCGCTCACTATTCTACTTGTCTCGCTCACTATTCTACTGGTCTCGCTCACTAGTCTACTTGTCTCGGCTCCATATTCTACTGGTCTCG
>JAGGCT020003584.1:0-13169 GCA_017654935.2 Phymorhynchus buccinoides
AGAACCTGTTTGAAATGCTCTGCCCACCTTTCCAGCTTGTCCTCCCCTTTGGACAACAGCGTGCCGTCCTTTGCCTTCACTGGTCCGGAGCTCGCCTTAGTGCTGCCAGTGATCGTCTTGGTGATCTGGTAGACAGCGCGCATGCCATTTCGGGTCAACTGCTTTCTGGGCTTCTGGGTGTTAATTCAAAAACAAGTTACTTTATTAATTTGGGACGAGTATTTTGTGTCCTATTAAAACAGAAAGCTCAGGACATTTGTCCTATTGATAATACCGAGCCAGGACACATTGTCCTATTGGGGGTCCCAAAAATGTGCATCACTGTGATCATCCACCTTCTGTCTATTGCTTTATGTTTGTTGTTGGCCCCTAACCTCATCGTTGTTCATTTCACTTGAAAGTTTTCAATAAAGATGCTTAAACCATAGATTTTCCCTACTGTATGCCTCCGATTTTTAATTTAAAAAAATTATGTCATAGACAATCTTCGACAAAACAGTAAGGGAAATGATCTCACGTGATCTCGAAATGATTGTTATGGGACATAGAACTGAAGTCTACTTTTTATGATAAACTTTGATATTTTGTCTAATTCTAGTAGGCCTTTATCCAGAATGTAATGGAATTCAATAGAATCGCGCGCGCGCGCGCGCGCGCGCGCGCATGTGTGTGTGTGTGTGTGTGTGTGTGTGTGTGTGTGTGTGTGTGTGTGTGTGTGTGTGTGTGTGTGTGTGTGTGTGTGTGTGTGTGTGTGTGTGTGTGTGTGTGTGTGTGAGTGTGTGTGTGTGTGCGTGTGTATATGCGTGCGTGTATGCGTGCGTGTGTATGCGTGCATGTCTATGCATGCGTGTCTATGCGTGCGTGTGTGCGCGTGGGTGCATGCGTGCGTGCATGCATGCGCGCTCGCGCGTGTGTGTGTGTTTGTTTATGTGTGTGTGCACGCGTGTGTGTCAGTTATGTATGTCTTACTTTGACTTCTAATAGCTCCCCGAAGTCGGAGTGTGGCTGCCCACGTGGCGGGGTAATGCAAAAAACGATCGCACACTGTAATGTTCTCATCCATAAGCTGATTCATTTGTACCATAGTGTTCAAGTGCCTCGGCTGTTGGGATGATCGCTGGAGTCTTTTAGCCAGGGTACGACAACAACAATAACAACAACGACTTCTAATAGCAGAGGAGGCGAATGCCATTCTGGAGAGGGACTGGAGTTGTGTATCGATGAGCAGCTTTTGTCAAGAAGGCATCCCCACTCTTTCCAGGGGTATAACAACCGATTATAAAATTAAGTTGAGGAAGCAAAAATGAAAGCATTAAAACTGAATTGAATTGACTTTAACAAAACAAAAAGAAATGCATGTCTTCAACCACAACTACCGAGTCACCCATTATGGATAGTAAGCAAACAACAACTCAATCCAACATGGCTACACTACAACAACATCAAGCTGCACAGAGCAACGACAACTCTTCCTTTACACAACATTGCTTCCCTATTCGTCATCAACATGGCGGTTTTTTCCTGAGGAAACTGAACAGGTTTGGGGTGGGCCCGAGACTGCTGGAGCTCTTCTACAGAGCGACAGTAGAATCGGTGCTCATCTTCAATTTCCTCAGTTCGTTCGGCAGCCTCAAAGAACAGGACAGGGCCAAGCTGGTAAAGATCACAAAAACAGCTGGCAAGCTGATGGGGGGTCCGGTCCCCAGCCTGCAGGAGCTCTTTGAGAGCATGGCAGTGAGGCGGCTTAAGGCTATACAGGGCGATCCAACTCATCCGTTGTGTGAAGTGTTGGCGGCTCAGACTTCCTCGAGATCTGGCCGGCTGATCAACTTTAGTGCCCGAACGGACAGACTGAGGCGATCGTTCCTGCCCACTGCTGTCCACCTCCTTAATAGCAGGCTGTGAACTGAGCGGCGGCCAACCTGTGCTCAGCATCCATGGTTTCGGTGCAGGGAGAATGGCAGAAAGTGTGTGTGTGTGTGTGTGTGTGTGTGTGTGTGTGTGTGTGTGTGTGTGTGTGTGTGTGTGTGTGTGTGTGTGTGTGTGTGTGTGTGTGTGTGTGTGTGTGTGTGTGTGTGTGTGTGTGTGTGTGTGTGTGTGTGTGTGTGTGTGTGTGTGTGTGTGTGTGTGTGTGTGTGTGTGTGTGTGTGTGTGAGAGAGAGAGAGAGAGAGAGAGAGAGAGAGAGAGAGAGAGAGAGAGAGAGAGAGAGAAGAGAGAGAGAGAGGGTGCAAAGGAGGGTGCATGTACACATGTTGTATGTGCCTGTGCATGTTTGTATAACTGTGAGGATATGTATGTGTGTATGTGTGTGGGGGTGGGATTGCTTAGCTTTTTATACTTGCCACTTTGTTTTCATTTATTTATTATAGTATGTCTTATCCCTGCTTCTCTAATATATGTATTTTATGGCTTTTACTACAGAGTATGTTTATGGGAATGGGTGTACTTGCAAGACTGTGGGGGGGGGGGGGGGGTGTATGTGTGTGTGGTGGTGGTGGTGTGTGTGGGGGGGGGGGGTGCTTGAAGATGTCATTCTTGTTATCATTACTATTTTGCTTTTACATACTGTATTTAATGTTGTTATTATTTTATCTATTATGTACTATTTCTGTTGGTCCTGGTGTGTGTGTGTGTGTGTGGGGGGGGGGGGGGGGGGGCTTTGAAGATTTCATTCTTTGTTATCCTTACTATTTGCTTTTACATACAATGCTTAGTGTTGTTGCTAATAGTAATATTTTACTTATTATGTACTATTTGTATGCTTTATTAACTTAACCATGTTGGTCAAGGTGTGTGTGTGTGTGTGGGGGGGGGGGGGGGGGGCTTGAAGATTTAGTTCTTTATCATTTTATTTGCTTTCACATACTATATTTTTTGTTCTGTTGCAACTATTTTTACATATGATGTTCTACTTTTATGCTTTGTTTGCTTTAATCATGCCGGTTTAGGTGTGTGTGTGTGTGTGTGTGTGTGTGTGTGTGTGTGTGTGTGTGTGTGTGTGTGTGTGTGTGTGTGTGTGTGTGTGTGTGTGTGTGTGTGTGTGTGTGTGTGTGTGTGTGTGTGTGTGTGTGTGTGTGTGTGTGTGTGTGTGTGTGTGTGTGTGTGTGTGTGCGTGCGTGTGTGTGTGTGCACACTCGAGTGATATTCATACTGGTTTGTGATATTGTTAATGTTTTCTGAGGTATGTTATTATTAATGTGATGTAATTACTGTCTGTGATTATTACTTTCAGCCTCTAAAGGGGATTGATCATTGGATGCCCAGTGTACTTGTGCAGATGTGAGTGTGTGTACACATTTCTTCACTTGTTTGGAGACAATAAAATTGTTGAATTGAATTGAATTGATCGTGTTTGTGTGAAAATGAAAAATGCAGTGGGCGTCACCATTTCTTATGCTCACTTGAACATGAACGTTTTACTCATCCTGTTATCATTTGATCTTATAAACAGTTTGAATCCTATTATAGGATTGTGCACATGTTGTATTTACAATTGATAACATCCCATGTGTGTGTGTGTTGAAAATGACAAGCGTAATGAATGTTAGCACTTTTCACTTGAGTATGAAAATTTAACCGTCTTATCCTGTTACAGTGGAACCTCCCATTATAAGACTCCCTCCCACATAAGACCTACTTCTCTGAGACATTGCCCTTCTTTGTAAGTATTAAAATTACCTCCTTTATAAAACCCCGCCTTATAAGACCTCATTTTGGATTATTTGTGAAGGTCTTAAGGGAGGTTCCACTGTATTTCAATATCATCTCATTACCATTTTAATCATAATAATTTCACTTACATAGCGCAATACAAATTATGCTAAAAGGAACCTCTCAGCGCTTTACAAACATTGATAAAACCATATAAAAATATAAATTAAAAATTAACACATTGACACACCATGTTTCATAACAATGAAATAGAATAATCATCATATAGTAAAAAGCCAAGTGTCCGTGTGTGTGTGTGTGTGTGTGTGTGTGTGTGTGTGTGTGTGTGTGTGTGTGTGTGTGTCTGTCTGAAACACAAAACGGGCCTTATAACTCCGCCGTTTTTCGACCGAATCGCTTCAAATTTGCTGTGAGCCCAAACGGGGCGATGGCAACGGCAACCGAGGTGGCCGTGTCATTTGCGCGGTTTGGCAAATGCGCAAAACGCGTATCCGCCGGCCTCTCGGTGGCCGTATCTCCGGTATTTCTGGAGCGATTGCCTTTGCATTTGGCAGATGACCAGGGACGGTGACTATCGATGTGCCAAACCGGAAGCGAATCGATGCAGAAACGCGTGCGATATACGCCGCTTCACCTATTCACAAATAACTCCGCCGTTTCTTAACCGAATCGCTTCAAATTTGCTGTCAGGCTTGCTGTGGACGGGGCAAAGCCTGGCCTGGCAGCAAATTAGAAGAGAATCGGGAGAGCGCGTCACTCTCAGAGCAGCGCCAACGGGAAACGGGGCCTTATAACTCCGCCGTTTCTTAACCGAATTGCTTCAAATTTGCTGTATTCAGCGTTACTAGTACTTCGCGTTACCGTTACTCAGCGTTACCGTTACTAGGGAGAGCGCATCACTCTCAGAGCAGCACCAACGGGAAACGGGGCCTTATAACTCTGCCATTTTTTAAGCGAATCGCTTCAAATTTGTTGTACTCAGCGTTACCAGTACTTGCATTACCCTTACTAGGCGTTACCGTTACTAGTGACAGTGCGTCACTCTCAAAGCAGCGCCAACGGGAAACGGGGCCTTATAACTCCGCCGTTTCTTGACAGAATCGCTTCAAATTTGCTGTACTCAGCGTTACCGTTACTAGGCGTTACCGTTACTAGGCGTTACCGGTACTCGGCGTTGCGCTAGTAGTAACATTATTTAATAACACATGAGAGAGAGAGAGAGAGAGAGAGAGAGAGAGAGAGAGAGGAGGTAGGGAGGAGGTGGAGGGGTCAAGGTAAGGGGGGGGGGGGTCAGGGTTAGACAGACAAAAAGGCGGAGACAAGTGGGCAGGGCAAAGTTTGACAGGAGTAAGACGGAGAGGCAGAGAGAAAGAGAGAGAGGGGGCGGGAGGGAGAGAGAGAGAGACAGAGGGGAAGGGGGGAGGGAGAGAGAGAGAGGACAGGTAGACAGAGCGTAAGGAAACAAAGAGAACATAATAAGAAATCATAAGAAAATAAATCACTAAAAACTTTAAGCAATATACATTCACATTTCTAAAATAAAAGCACTAAAACCATTTCTAAGATAAAAGTTCTTCTAAGACTTTAAGCAATACACCGTTTTATCAGAGGACTGCACAATGTGTTTGGGGTTTTTTGTCTGGAAAATAACTGACCGATTCTATTAATGTTGTGTGTTGAGAAATGTGCTATGCCATGCCGCTTTTTTGTGGTTCGTTTTGTTTGCTTGTATAGTAAGTACATGCAGGATGTTATTGACGTGATTGATGTTTACTGTGGTGACAGTCCTGAGAAGACCATTGCTGTTGACGGGACTAAGTTTTTACCGATGATATTTAATTTTTGGTTTTCATTTTCAGTAGTAAAAATATTATTTGGACTCTTTTATTCTTCTTCTTTTTTTTCTTTATTCATAGAAGGTTCTAGTTCTGGTTCTTTTGTCGAAAGATTCGACGAAAAAATATATTCCTTAAATGTCTTAGTGTCATTTTTTTTTCTAGCTCAAAATCAATTTGGAACGCCTGTGACGACTTTGCGCAAATAGGTTGACTTTCAAGTGGGGAAAACGAAGTGTTCGAATCCATCCATGCTGTTTTGTTCTTCTTCTTCTTTTGTTTTAATTCTCTCTCTCTCTCTCTCTCTCTCTCTCTCTCTCTCTCTCTCTCTCTCTCTCTCTCTCTCTCTCTCTCTCTCTCTCTCTCTCTCTCTCTCTCTCTCTCTCTCTCTCTCTCTCTCTCTCTCTTCTCTCTCTCTCTCTCTCTCTCTCTCTCTCTCTCTCTCTCTCTCTCTCTCTCTCTCTCTCTCTCTCTCTCTCTCTCTCTCTCTCTCTCTCTCTCTCTCTCTCTCTCTCTCTCTCTCTCTCTCTCTCTCTCTATCAAGCGTACACACACATACACACACATGCGCACGCGCACCTCCCCCCATGCTCGCTCGCACACATTTCAAGTGTAATTTGTGTGTACTTCTGTGAGTGTTGCTTTTGATTGTTGTTGATCGAATAACAAACATGCCTGCTGGGTTTTTTTCTTTTGTTTTTTGTATCAACTTGTGTGGTTCTAATCATTGCTTTTGGCTCTCATTAATTATTAAACTTGTTTGCTGATCAAATTTGTCGATAAAGAGTGATTATTTGCGTGGGTCTAATCGTTTTTGTTCTACGCATCTCTCTCTCTCTCTCTCTCTCTCTCTCTCTCTCTCTCTCTCTCTCTCTCTCTCTCTCTCTCTCTCTCTCTCTCTCTCTCTCTCTCTCTCTCTCTCTCTCTCTCTCTCTCTCTCTCTCTCTCTCTCTCTCTCTCTCTCTCTCTCTCTCTCTCTCTCTCTCTCTCTCTCTCTCTCTCCCTCTCCTCTCTCTCTCTCATGCACACACAGACGCACACCCATGCAGGTACAAACACACGCGTGCGCACACACTCACATACACGCATAGAGAAGCACGCGCATGCGCACACACGCACACATGCTCGTACATACATAAGCACACATACCACACACACACAGGCATGCATGCACGCACATAATGGTAGCTCAAAATCTTTATTGCGTTTCTTTTTGTCTTGTTCTAATTAGTAAAATCCATATTGCTTAATGACTGAAACACACAGAGAGAGAGAGAGAGAGAGAGAGAGAGAGAGAGAGAGAGAGAGAGAGAGAGAGAGAGAGAGAGAGAGAGAGAGAGAGAGACAGACAACAGACAGACAAACGCAGACAGGGTCGGTCAGAGAACGCAAAGGAACGTTTTAAAAGGTCGAATGTTTGATGCTCGAATGTTTCCTTATGTGAGAGTAATACTATTTTGACTGGTTTTCCGTGGGCCCAACTCTTCATATTTAAAAGTTGAACCCAAACTCTCTTGTCCACACCACTACCAATAAAGTAGAGATTAACTTTGGAGTAAAATACTAAAGCATGTAAATAAAGCCATCCTTAGCTGGCCGAACGGTTGCTCGGCGAACGGCCCGAACCGATGTTCCGCGAACTAAAATGTTCGGCCAAAACTGGGTTTTCCCCTAATAGCCCAAGCACATGGTCGCCGAACAGCCGTTCGTTTGCTCGCCAAACAGCAGTTCGGCCCGAATCTTGTTCCCATCTCGTGTTCTGGGGTTAAAGTTGTCGAGCTAAATGGAACTCTTCATACTTGAAGGGGAAAAAATTGTCGCTGATCTTTATTTTCAGATCAGTGATTCAAAACATGCCTTTGTTTTTTCTTCCGATTTTCTTTTTCTTTCTTGCCGTCAGATGTTAGCCTAGAGCATAATGCAAAGATGTGGTTTTGTCACCCTCGTCATGTTTACGAACCTCAATCTCAAAGTCTGCTTCTTTCAGTTTTGTGAACAACAGAGTTGGATCAGCACGAACAGATTAAAGGCCTATGCTATGGCCTGATAATCGATTTGGGATCTGTCATCATATCACATCATTTATTACATGAAAATCATTCAATGCCATTACTACCCCTTTTGATAAAATAAACAAAATGTTACTTCTCAGTTATTTTCTTTCTATAGACAAGATGCAGAAATTTAAGGGGGTGAGGGGATTCATTTTAATCTAGGCTTAGGCCTACATGTTTTACGGAGTAGGCCTTTTGAGCCTCGCTATGACGTTGGGGTCAAAGGTAGGCTATACTTCCGCACAGTTCGTTTCAGGTCAGATTAAGGAACAAACCCACTGTTCGGCGATCGATTGATTCGTTGTTTGTTCGGGCGAAAAGGAAAAGAGCACGAATTGGCTTCGCTCGTTCCGAGCCTGAAAGAGATTCGGCCAGCTAAGGTTGGGCTTTAATAACGCACTAACTGAAATATAATTTGTACGACATTATCGTCTTGATTTTGGGAAAGTTTGCCACAAAACAACTAAGGCAGCTATTAATCCCTTTTTTCTCTTGTCATTCTTTTTTGTCTTCAACATTTGTTCTTGTAATTTGGATATTGATTGAACTATATTTACATTGTAAGTTTTCTTCTTTTCTACATCTGGACTTTGGTATGATTCATTTAATGTTCGACGAGGGTGTTGATGTGTCTGGGGTTTTTCTTGACCCAGTGTGCATGCGGAAGGTGTGTGGTGATTGTGCGATTAGTATGTAGTTTCAATCAGTAGAACACGTGTGAAAGGACACAATCATAAATCAACATAATGCAGCATACATCTACATGTTGATACACACTTATTCACGTAGCTATGTGCATACATGTGAATTTACACGTATGTCCTAAGCATGCATGCACACACACACACACACACACACACACACACACACACACACACACACACACACACACACACACACACACACACACACACACACACACAGGCACGCACGCACGCACGCACGCACATACATATATACATATACACACATACATAGTACGAATATCAAATCTCAGTTATTAGCTGAGCTCCATTCCCCTAATCTGAAGGACTAAAAAGTTGGTGCATTTGAAATGCAGAATAGTTTGCTTTGATAAAACGTTCTTGTGTCCAATGTCTGTATTTGTGAACCTCAGAAACAAACTCAGTTATCTTTAACTTACCGATTTGCTCTGTGTTCTGAAAAGAGAAATAAGAAGAAAATAATGTGCTGATTTACTTTTTCTCTCAATGGGGGAGATGGACAATGCCTCTGCAAAGAAAGAAATACAGACATACAGACATTGGACACAAAAAAAGTGTTATCAAAGCAAACTATTCTGCATTTCAAATGCACCAACGTTTTAGTCCTTCAGATTAGGGGAATGGAGCTCAGCTAAACACTGAGATTTGATATTCATACTATGCTTACCCTTAAGCTTATAGCTTTTTTTCTCTGGTATTTCTATATTACAATGTCCTTTACTGGATGACGGATACTTTGTCTATGCGACAGTTTAGTTCTTTGTCCATGTCGCCTGTGCTGCTGATGTTATTGCCCAGGTAGGTGAATCCTGGACCACCTCTATCTCATTCTGTCCTATGAACAGCCCAGATGGAGAAGGCTGTGGTCCAGCTAGCATGTTTTTCGTCTTCTTGGCACTGATGTTGAGGCCAATGCTGCCAGCACTGTCACTGATGTCCCTGACAAGTGAATGCAGGTCTTGCGTTTCATTGTTTAGTGCGGCGATGTCATCCACAAAGTCCAAATTTGAGAGATGCCGTCCCTCGAGCCATGCAATGCCCTTTCCGTGAATAGAAGTCTTCAGTATCCAATCAGTTGCCAGCGCAAAGATACGTGGAGACCACAGGCAGCCCTGGCGGACCCTTTCAGCACCTCGAACCAGTCACTGTATCCATCTTCTGTTCTGACACAGCATCTCGAGTTCCTGTAGATGTTCTCTATGGCCGAGACAACTTTTGGTGGTATGCCATTGGTTCTCAAGATGCCCCATAACGAAGGCCTGTGGATGCTGTCAAATGCCTTAGTTAAACTAATTAAGCTGATTGCAAGGGGCATCTAAAACTCGTTGCAGCTTTCAATGATGCGTTGCAACGTGAAAATCTGTTAAGCACATGAGCGCTTTGGTCTGAATCCTGCTTGCCATTCCCGGAGTTCCCTGTCTACCACATTCCGCATTCTGTTCAGAATAAGTTGGCAGTAGACTTTACCTGGTATGGAAAGGAGAGTCAACCCTCTCCAATTGTCGCATTCATTCATGTTTCTTTTCTTTGGAATGCAGGTCATGGCTCCATTCTTCCTGTCTTCGGGCACTTCTCCCGAGTTCCACACCTGGTTGCAGAGTGTGCACATCCACTGTACAATGCTCTCACCACCTGACTTCGACATCTCTGCAGAGGTTCCATCCAAACCTGGCTCCTGATGGCCTTTTTTACTTCATCTTCTGTGAAGTCATCTGTGTTGATTGGCAGAAGGTTGGGTGGGTCTTGAATATCCGCTGGTGAAGCTGGTTCCGGTCTGTTGAGAACCTGTTTGAAATGCTCTGCCCACCTTTCCAGCTTGTCCTCCCCTTTGGACAACAGCGTGCCGTCCTTTGTCTTCACTGGTCCGGAGCTCGCCTTAGTGCTGCCAGTGATCGTCTTGGTGATCTGGTAGACAGCGCGCATGCCATTTCGGGTCAACTGCTTTCTGGGCTTCTGGGTGTTAATTCAAAAACAAGTTACTTTATTAATTTGGGACGAGTATTTTGTGTCCTATTAAAACAGAAAGTTCAGGACATTTGTCCTATTGATAATACCGAGCCAGGACACATTGTCCTATTGGGGGTCCCAACAATGTGCATCACTGTGATCATCCACCTTCTGTCTATTGCTTTATGTTTGTTGTTGGCCCCTAACCTCATCGTTGTTCATTTCACTTGAAAGTTTTCAATAAAGATGCTTAAACCATAGATTTTCCCTACTGTATGCCTCCGATTTTTAATTTAAAAAAATTATGTCATAGACAATCTTCGACAAAACAGTAAGGGAAATGATCTCACGTGATCTCGAAATGATTGTTATGGGACATAGAACTGAAGTCTACTTTTTATTATAAACTTTGATATTTTGTCTAATTCTAGTAGGCCTTTATCCAGAATGTAATGGAATTCAATAGAATCGCGCGCGCGCGCGCGCGCGCGCGCATGTGTGTGTGTGTGTGTGTGTGTGTGTGTGTGTGTGTGTGTGTGTGTGTGTGTGTGTGTGTGTGTGTGTGTGTGTGTGTGTGTGTGTGTGTGTGTGTGTGTGTGTGTGTGTGTGTGTGTGTGTGCGTGTGTATATGCGTGCGTGTATGCGTGCGTGTGTATGCGTGCATGTCTATGCATGCGTGTCTATGCGTGCGTGTGTGCGCGTGGGTGCATGCGTGCGTGCTTGCATGCGCGCTCGCGCGTGTGTGTGTGTTTGTTTATGTGTGTGTGCACGCGTGTGTGTCAGTTATGTATGTCTTACTTTGACTTCTAATAGCTCCCCGAAGTCGGAGTGTGGCTGCCCACGTGGCGGGGTAATGCAACACGATCGCACACTGTAATGTTCTCATCCATAAGCTGATTCATTTGTACCATAGTGTTCAAGTGCCTCGGCTGTTGGGATGATCGCTGGAGTCTTTTAGCCAGGGTACGACAACAACAATAACAACAACGACTTCTAATAGCAGAGGAGGCGAATGCCATTCTGGAGAGGGACTGGAGTTGTGTATCGATGAGCAGCTTTTGTCAAGAAGGCATCCCCACTCTTTCCAGGGGTATAACAACCGATTATAAAATTAAGTTGAGGAAGCAAAAATGAAAGCATTAAAACTGAATTGAATTGACTTTAACAAAACAAAAAGAAATGCATGTCTTCAACCACAACTACCGAGTCACCCATTATGGATAGTAAGCAAACAACAACTCAATCCAACATGGCTACACTACAACAACATCAAGCTGCACAGAGCAACGACAACTCTTCCTTTACACAACATTGCTTCCCTATTCGGTTTAACGAATCCCAGCATCTACCTTGGAACAATCCAGATAACATCGTGTCCCAGGAAGTGGAAGCCATGTCAGCCATGATTAAAGACATGGTCAACGCAATCTGCTTTCTGATTGGTGGACCTCTCAACGTCATCAACATGGCGGTGTTTTTCAAACAAGGTCTTCGCGACAGGGTGAACCTTTGTTTCTTTATGTTGGCTGTTAGTGACGACGCGTGTCTGTTAGCCTCGTTTTGCCTCCATGCCGAAAACATGTATTTGTACGTCACCGGGCGACCGATCATAACTCCAGGGAACGAATTCATGGCGAATAACAATCTCATTTTCTTGCAAGGTATTGGCATTATTTAATATTTGGTATATATTCTAGTCTCTGTGAAATTTGAGCTGCCTGCTCTCCTACCCTTGGGGGCGGGGGTGGGGGGGGGTGGGTGGGGGGGGTGGGAGGGACATGGTGAGGAGGGGGGGATAAACTTGGGAAACCTAGCTATCAGTTGGGGTCATACCAGGCAATGGGATTTTTCCCTGCTCTTACCGACTTTTAACTGCCGTGGGATTTTTACGTGCGTAAAGCGGCACAGGTCAGATTAAGCTTTAAGTCCCCCATCCAAAGGACTCGACGTTCAGTTCGATTTTCCTATCGACCTAGAAAGAAAGGGGCAAGGCTGGTGGGATTCGAACCCGGGTCAATCACACCGCATTGAACTTGGCGGTTGAACGTCTTAACCACTCTGCCATCTTTCTTCTTACCAACAGGGACGGGGTTCGTTTCGCACTTTCTGTCCGCTATCATCGCCTGTGAGAGATGTTACTGCGTGCTCAGACCTCTGAACTACCAGACTCAGATGAGAACCAGGACCATGGCTGCCATCATTGCTGCAGTGTATGTTTTTGTACTAAGTCTGTTTTACGTTGTGGGTTACCGATACTGGTTGAACTGTGTCTACGATCCCGTAACCGGTGAATCTATGATCACGATCACTGGCGGTTACGTTTATTTCGACAATAAACTCTTCATAGATCTTTTAGACGGGGTGGTCTTCGGCGCCATATTTCCTGGAGGAACGATGATCATCGTCGCCACCACCACCGTCATCACTATCGTGAAATTACGTCAGATCGTGAAGTGGCGTAGCGAAACTACGTCATCGTTATCTGCAGGGGAAGTGGCCTTGACAAAAATGTTGGTCGGGAATTCCGTGTTCTTCGTCATTTGCATATTCCCGGCATTCTCGTTCCGGATGTTGTATTTCGTTTTGCCGGAAATGAGTGCAGGGGGACTTTATCATAATTTTTATTTGACCACTCTATGGATGCTGGAAGCGTTCAGTTTTGTGAATTTTACGTGTAATTTCTTCATCTATTTCGCCATGGGAAGTCGGTACAGGGAGACTTTCTGGACTTTAATGCCTTGCAAACTACGTAAAGACAAAGGCAAAGAATGATTTGTCCATGTCTCAACAACTGAAGGATCCGGAGGCAAATCATTGTTGATGCACTTTCGAGCAAATCAGTGGTAACTTAGTGACAACATGCATAATTTGTGCGTATTACGCCAATACTTTTGACTCAAACCTTGACTTAACCCTACCCCAATTACTTAAATGA
>JAGGCT020003585.1:0-13167 GCA_017654935.2 Phymorhynchus buccinoides
CGCTCACTCTAGCGCTTCCGTACCCCCCCCCGGCAGCGCGGGGGGGGGGGGGGGGAAAATTCGCTTGGTGGGTGCTCGGCGAATTCAATACTGTGAGGTTTCTCACATGGAGGGAGTTGGAGACCTCGTGCAGGATTGGGGGATATATTTAGGTACCAGAAGGAAGAGGGTAGGACGACACAAACGCTTTCCTTGAGGTATCCGTCTGGGAGTATGACTTGCGTGCTCAGGGCAGCCATCGAGCTTAACCTTTGCAGATCTGTGGTACAGAAAACTGCTGATACATCTGACATCAGTGATGAGAGCCTGCTTGCCAGCAGTTTCAGTCTGGAGACCGTTCTTTCATACTTGTCGAAAGCTCGGTTTTTGGATCGAAGAGACTGCAAGCAGATTCTGTTTTACTGACGAGTTCTCAATTCTTCTTGCTTGATGTATGCTATTGCGTCCTCTGTACTCCGGATGTGTGGACCCTATCTGGGTTGGCCGGGCACATCTCGACTCGAGAAACCAGGAGAGGCGGCGTGTGACGATTTGCTTCATGAGTTTTCCAATGCAGCTCAGCAAACTGGTCTTATCCTTCCCCTTCTTCAAGATGGGAGCGATGTGTGCTTCCTTCCAGATCTCTGGAACAATTCCTGTTTGCCAGCTGCGGTTGAAAATCTCCAGGTGCGTCTTCTTGACGATTGGGCCCAGGTGTTTTAACATATCAATGCTGACTCCATCAGGCCCAGGGGCTTTGTTTTGAGGCCCTGTACAGGTTTTTCCCACCTAAAAGGCGAGGACAAAAAATGTTATGCGTGCAGTCCTTTTATTTTTTTTGTTGTCATTATCATGATGAATGCAGTTTTTAATTATCTTTTTTGACAATGCATTTGCTGTGATTTTGCAAAAGTTTAGCAATTCACTTCTGTGATTTTGCAAAGGTTTAACAATTGTGGTTGTACACTTTAAAAAAAAAGCCAAAATGAAAATGAGGCCATGTCAAGGGTTTTATCATCATACAATTCACGCAGGTTTCTCACCATTGGACAAGAACAACACAAAACGTGTTTTCTTCATAATCCTCTTTGCAGAAGTGTAATAAACAACTTTAACCTACAATCGTTTGGCTTTCAACATTCTTCAAATCTTTTGCATGCTATTCGTATGCTACATAATAATTTACGAATGTCGACATGCACGTTTAAGCAGACAACACGAACTCTAGTGCGGTGCGAGGTGGGGTGGGGGATCGGGGGAGGGAAGCAAAGACTGCCTGAAACCCGAAACACCTGGGCGAAACCGAGCGCAAAAAAACTTTTGTATCAATAGTTCCCCCACCTTTCTTGAAGTTATGTGCTTGTAACTTCCTTTTATCTAATCTTTGTCACTCTACCTTTTCCCTTTGCTTACTGCCATCTACTTTTCTCTTTCTGCCTTACAGTCCATTCTCCTGCCTTTTTTCATGAAATACTTTCAAAACTATTTCCTACCAGCGAAGTCGGACTTGCTGGGCATAAATATTTCTTAGTTAGGTGCATAGCCGCAACATGACAAATCTATGCTCATAATTGACATGAGAAAACTGTCTGAGCGATCGAAGAATAAGGAACCTGAAAACCTAATTAAACCCGACTTCAAACTTCAGATATGCTAAATTATGAAACTAGAAAGCTATTACAGGCTGTCACGGCCAGCCGTGACTGTTTCATAGTCCAGCGTAATAATTATTAGTTAGTTTAACTTTATAGATGTTTAGGAGTTAATTTTCACCCCAATACTTTTAGTTTTAAATATATTAAATTTTGTATTTCTCTTCTCTTTTCCTTTCCCTCGTGTGTGGCTCTATTCTGTTACTTCGTTCTCACTCGCCATGCACGGTTTGTTTCTCCAACCCTCCTCTTCCCCCTTCCCCACTTTTTCTCGCTTGTCTCGTTGTTTTGTCACAGCACGTTTTGTTCGTGCTGGTGTCGAATCGGTGAAACCGGTTGATTCCTGCCCAGGGTGAGCTGCTTTCGGGCAGACTTTTCTGGACCGTCGAAGTGGGTAGAAGGGTGTGACAAGACTTGACTTTGTTAACAATTAAATGTATAAGTGTTTAATTCTCTAAGCGACCCATGCGCTTCGGAAGGGAATTATTGTAATTGTAGTTTCGTTGTACGTGGTTCCTCGTAACTACGGCCACCAGCCCCATCTGGAGGTTTTGTTAGGCTCTGTAGCAGCCTCTTTGTCAGGACGCCCGAAATCGCCTCTGCAGGGCTGGTTGCAGCCTTTGGGGATGGATGGAGTTCTGAGTCTGTTCTTGTTCGTCCGACAACTGATTACTGACATACGCCAGCCTTTTCCCTTCACCAGCTTTTCTGTTTTTGGACTACCAGGACCGCCATTCTGCTGCCTAGGTCAGCGGGAGTCCGTTTTCTTCGTCCTCTTTTCGTGTCGCCTGTTACCGCTGACCCTCTCCGTCCCCTTTTCCCCCTCCTTTTCCCACCTGAACATCTGGACTCCTCTTTCTCCGGCTGAGGTAACCTGTGACCCTTCTCCCGGCCCGTGGGAAAGGGTCCCAGCCGGAACCCGAAGGGGGTCAGCCCATGCTTCGCTGAGAACGGAGAGTCTCGTGAATCCCTTTGGGAGATTTTCGGCCAATGGACTTTTGGCCGGGTGTGTGTGAGCAACTTGGACGTTTGCACCAGTTCTTGGAGTGGAGCGGCGGAGGGAACCTGGACTGCGGACAGCATTCTTCCAGCAGGAACCTGGACTGTGGACAGCATTCTTCCAGCAGGAACCTGGACTGCGGACAGTTATTCTTCCGACAGGAGCCATCCTTGGCGTGATGACTTGCGTTGTTTTATTTTAATGTTTGATCGGGTCTGTGGAACTGTAAGTACCAAGGAGAGACTGTGCGGAGAGGGGAGAGAGCCGAGCGAGGCCCGGACTTTAAGAAATAATGAATGGTTGAGTGTGGCAGGCGAGTTGGTCGATTTGATTTAGTTAGCCGATTTGGTCAATGTGGTCGAGTGAGACAGATTGGGTTATTTAGAATGTAAAAGAGAGTGTAATCAATAACATTATTTGTTCTGCTCGACTAAGGGAGAGAGCAGCTCCTGATTAATGTTTGAGGCCGCTGTCTGGTTTGGTCATTATTGATGTTTGGAGTTGTTTGTGTTGTTCGCCCCAGGTTGGAATTGGTAAGATTTGATCGAGAAGCTGTGTTATTTCGGGTTTTGTTCCTGTTAGTTAATTAATTTTGTGTTGTCTGTTTTGTTCTTCAACGAAGTAAACCTTTATTTTTGGCCCTCAAACTCTTGTGTTTGCCTTGGTGGTGGTGAGGGGATGTGAGTTGCGTCAGGGGATATAATTTGCTGTGTCCGAACCCCACGTGCTGGAGTGCACGTGACAAACAGCGCAAACCGATGGCAAGGTCGCCCAAATTGTATTTTGCTTAATTCTGAATACATGCATCCATTGAAATCCATTGAAATTCACTAGAATCCTACTGAAATCTACAGACAAAAAGAGAGAGTAGAGGAACTGTCACGAGTGGGCACTTACCACTGTTCCTGCCTAGGAAACAGACAGCTTGTTTCTGGGTCAATTCTGGGTTCCACTTCCTCTCTGGTTCCACCCCTTCAACATGTAATTGCTTAGTGTATGCGTGCGTCCGTGTGCGCATGTGTGCGAGTGTGGAAGGTCGCGCGCTCAATTTCATCTTTATGTGTGTGGAGCGCGAGGATCCCGTGTTCTCTGGAAGATGTTTCCGTGTGTGCGTGCGTGAGTGTGCGTACGTAGGTGAGAGTGAAAGGAGGGTGGCTGTTGTAGTATGTTTGTGTGTACGTGTGACCGTGAATATTATCAGTTAGTAGGATTTTGGAGTTAGATATTGGTTTTATCCTATCTGTTGAGCCTTGCTGTTTATCACACGAGGTCGGAGAGTGTGATAAACAGCAAGGCTCCAGAGATAGGATAAAAGCAATATCTAACTCCAAAATCATAATAACGGATATATACCGATATGTATCAACAGAAAAGCAAGAAAAAGAAACAGGCTCAGATCTGCAGCAAAATGAAAACGCATCCATTTTTCACAACAGTGGTCGCAGCACACACACTGTAACAAGCATTCTTGCGCAAAGAATATAGTTCAACAAAATAGAAAATTTTAACACAAATGTACTTCATAAGATGTGGTAACAAAACGTAACAAAACATAAACACAAACAGAAGCAACGAACTGAAACACTAACAACAATTGCTGTTATTTTAACCTGTAAACACCAACAATAGAGAGCGAGTCAATTTCAACACACCATGAAAAAGAGGGGAGTCAGCTTTGACAAGAACGATCACAGGCCCCGAAAACAGGCATCTTTTTAACGGAGGTGCGGTAGCTCTTCGCACAGGTTCAGTTTCCGGACTGAAGATGAATTCGAGCTGTTTTGAGACAGTACTGCGTCTACATTATCAACATGGATTCTCCCTGTGCCAAAATTGCATAGCTCGAATCGTCTGCTAATATCGACGCTGGTCATGGAGTTGAGTAGCCTAGGCCTAGATCCACGGCTAGACGTTTCAAGTGGCATGCACAGAATGGTTTGTGTAGATATGTGACATCTGGTACTGTTGATTCATTCAAACCATGAATCTTCGTTGTGTACTAGCATTAAATGTTGTCGTCAGCGCTGAATGAATCCTAGGGGTAGCACTGCACAGCTTGTCAAATTCTGGGTTTTGTTGGAACAGCTCGTGTTGCGAGACGGTAATGCTGTGTCAAGCCGTGAGATATATAACTGTGACGTCAAGTTTCTAATAGCAACGGTGTATTCTTACACCTTTTCTCACGCGCGTTTACACTAAGCCTATGGGTTAATATATGCAAATGATATCTCTGGATATTGTTTTATATCACACGCTTGCCATCCTCTTTAGCACTACTTGTACATGGGTATATCATTCAATGTCTCTTTCTCTTTATATTGGGTGAGCTTTTATTCGCAGGTCTTTGGGTTTTGGAGAGGTAGTGTCAGTTCAGCTGAGGACTCCGAGAGTGATCGTACCTCTCTCGTATTGCAGAGGCGACTCTGGGTAGGCTGTCCCATCAGTTGTGGTATCAAACAAGCCGTCCACTGGCGTTTTTCTCCTTGAGTGAGGGTTGTTGTAATTTGCGGGACTGTCCCTCGTGGGAAGTGTCCGCAGCTTAGCTGCTGTAAATAGAAAGGTTGCACAGGGCATTTTGGTGAGTTTTGAAGTCAGTATTCATAAAGGTTTGACTTTGCAGTTTATACGGTTAAATGGTGAACTCTTGTTTCAGCATTGAGTTGGGTGCTGCTATTTGTTTGCTTTCTAGTATTTTTTAATGTATATATAGTTTGTTTAATAAAACTTTTATCATACTAGTATGCGTCATCCATTCACTGCCGTCATTGTTAAGTTTAGTGTGTTGTCACCTCGTCAAAGTCTTTTTAAAGACGAAAATGTGGTTTTATTCGCCGTGTGTATTGTTTATTTCACCTTCATGTGCTTGTGTGAGTGTAGCGTTTTGATGTTTTTAGTTCAATTATTTAGTAATTTTTAATAGTTTAATTTGTACTTAATTTTAAAAGTGATTCTTAATAATTAACTGTGTTTTTCTTTGTCGCCCTGAATTGTAAATGGTAAATGGGACCTCGGTATTAGTGAAGTATGGTGCGCCAAGTGGGGATAAAATGTTATGGTGCGCCAATTTGATAATTTTGATTGTGAGGTGAGCTCTTGGAGCATTGTTACGTGCAATTCTAACCATGAATTTGTATTTCAGGTGGCGGTTTGTAATTTAATGTTTTGTTTTTGCATTATACCGGGTATTGTGCCACCTACCATTCTGAATTTCGAAATTTGAAGAATTGTCGTTTTTGCTTACCTTGTTTTCAAAAAGTCTTATAAATTTATAAAGAAGCTTTAATCAAATTTTATCTCAAATTTTATATTGTAAAAGCGTCAGCTGTTTCAACTATAAAAGTTTCAAAATTCATATTTTTATTTTCCAAATTTCTCAGTTTTGCGCTCATTACCTCCTGGTACTTAAGAACTCAGGTGGCACAGTTCCTGAAGCACATCTAAAGCCATGAGACTTACTCGTGGCGGGTTCAGGCTCGCTCTCATTAGGGGAAGACGGGGTAAAAAAGCGCATGGGCGGGTAAGAAGCCCACCCCAATTATCTCATGAAATAAGAAAATGTCAGTCAAATTTGCCCATGAGACGAATGCTAAACATTAACGCTCGTCTCATGGGCAAAATGAGACTGAAATTTGCTTCATTTCATGAGATAATTGGGGTGGGCTTCTTACCCGCCCATGCGCTTTTTTTTTTTTTTTTACCCCGTCTTCCCCTATTATTAATTATGCTCAGTGCATCGAGGACCAACGAGGACAGCTGCCGTGGGGCCAATCGTGAGACCTGGAACGGGCTGCAGTGAGTTGTGGGCGGTTGTCATCGAGCCCCAGAAGAGGGTGACCCGACTGTCACTTCACCGCAGGTGGGGTGGTCGTCTACACCGTCTTTGACTGTGTGTGTGTTTCGACGTTGACCCTGCGTTTCTCTCCGCATCAAGTGAATCGACACTTTGACTTGTTATTTAAATGTTGAATAACTCGTGGAATTAAAAAAAAGGAAGAAAAGAAAAGACTAATGTGATTTATTCAGTTACGCCGTTTGTGCCAGGAGGCTATTCATAAGTTATCATTTGAGAAAGACACTTCATTTGATTTTTTGGCTCTGAAATGCCTGGCCCTTAAGCTTATAATGTATTAGTTGTTTTTCTCTGTTTAGCGTCTGCTTTGTGTTAACTCATCTTGCCTTGAAGTATCATGGCTGTTTTTTTTAAATTACATTTATAGTGAAAGCGCCTGGTACTTGGTTCAAGAAACTCAAATCCTAAACGTTAGCCACTGTTAGACTCTGATTCCTAGAGTCTGTGTTTCTGCCTATAAACTGAGGAACCAGTAAACTGAGGAACTTTGGGTGATCATAGTATTCTTTTGCCACCTATTCTCTTAGTCCCCGGTGATTATTATTCAGCCTCTTCAGGCAAACTGAGAATCATATTCAGGCCTCTTTTGACACTCTGAAAGTCAGTCTATCATGTAACCGTTTGAGGGTGTATTTCGAGTGAGTTCTAATATTAGTGGTGTTCTACTGTGTAATTTTCGTGTTGTATTGTTGCGGGCATGTATATTGTTGTTTAGGGCAATAAACCCTCAACATACTCATTTTAAAATTCTCTTGATTTCTTGTGTTTTGAGGTGTGTGTGTGCAGATCGTTGAATCCTCCCTATTTCCAGTCTACCCTCATCTGAGCCCTTTTCCCTTTCTCGTGTCGCCTAGCGTGAAACTGCGGGGACTCGTGACAGGAACAGTCAGGCAGAATAAGGCAGACAAAAAAAGGAGACAGACATAGAGGAAGGGAGGGAAGGAGAGAGAGAGAGAGAGAGAGAGAGAGAGAGAGAGAGAGAGAGAGAGAGAGAGAGAGAGAGAGAGAGAGAGAGAGAGAGAGAGAGAGAGAAACTTGAAACTTGAAACTTGAAATCTTTAATGAGGAATAGCTCAATAATCATAAAATGCTTCTTTTCATGAGGTCTTCAAACAAAAGGAATCCATGAACAAGCGAAAACACAAGGCCAAGGGCAAAATGTAGCAATAATAGAAACAGTAATACAACACATTAAATAACAATCAAAATAATAAGGTCAGGCATGGAAATACAAATCGATAATAAACAGGAGACCACGAACGCATAATTCAACAATAGCATAAACAAAAGAACATCATACTACATAATAATCTCTCTCTCTTTCTCTCTCTCTCTCTCTATCTCTCCCCCCCACATCTCCCCCCCTCTCACTCTCCCTCTCCACACTATCACACTTTTATATACACTCACACACACACACACACACACACAACACACACACACACACACACACACACACACACACACACACACACACACCACACGCACACACCACGCACACACGCACACACACACACACAACACACACACACACACACACACACATGTACACATACCCTGGATACACACATGTTGTGAAATGCACATACGTGAGCCTAAGCACACATACACACACCGCACCCGCACACTTGCATATGCATATGCATATGCACACATACGTAAATACATTCATACTTAGACGTGTACACACGTTCGCAAGCTCACACAATTGTATCATTCGCATGCACGCACATGCCTGCAGCTCCCACTCTTTCTCCTCTCATTGAGAGAGAGGTGGAGAGCAGAGAGAGAGAGAGAGAGAGAGAGAGAGAAGAGAGAGAGAGAGAGAGAGAGAGAGAGAGAACCGGACTGTGGTCTTATGGGCCCGGAATGTCAGAAAGTAAGAAGAAAGTCGTACAAAATGTGACTGGACCAATATATAGTGAGAATAGGTTGAAAGCCGGCAGGGTTCTGAAATTGGTGGCCAATTAGCTTTGAACCGTGCTGTCTCATTGACTGTCTATATATAATACAATATCAAAATCCCATTTCAGCATTACAAGGGAATGCAGTGAAGACATTTTGAATGAGTCAATTGTAAGTTGAGAGTGGAGGACCGAAACAGCCTCAGAATAGGACTAGTTCCAAAACAGCGAGGTGCTAACCTAAACTGTTATATTCATGATCATCATTAACCAGAGGGTAATTCAATGAAAGAACATTGTTGAAAGTGTCCATATAAAGAAGTGTAAACTGACAGAGGACACAGATGGATATTGTGCTAAAAAATGACTGGCTGTGTAAAGTGTAAACCAGTAAGAACTAAACAACTTGTTGAGTTTAAGAAATGGCTGCCATCGAAATCCACACACATAATATATATACATACATTTTTGCTGCAATAGGGCTTATCCTGAATGCATATGTCGGGTTTTGGACACACCACTGCTTAACCATGGATGCACACATGCGCACATTGCAGGAGACTGAGGCATAGCAAAAACATGGCTCAACATAGCAGCATCACAGCACAGTGACACCTACACAAGCACACGTGCAGGGGGGAGGGGAGAGACAGAGAGAGAGAGAGAGAGAGAGAGAGAGGAGAGAGAGAGAAGAGAGAGAGGAGAGAAAGAGAAACTGAAAAGAAGAGAGAGAGAGAGAGAGAGGAGAGGAGAGAGAGAGAGAGAGAGAGAGTTCTGTTCTGTGTAAGAAAAAGAAAAAAGACCAAGAGGGACTAAGAGAGGCTGAGATTAGGGACAAAGACAGAGACAGAGACATAGACAGATGGAGACATTGAGAGAGAGAGAGAGACTAAGAGCAGAGAGAGAGAGGCAAAAAGTGACAGAGAGAAAGAAAGAGATAGTGTGTGAGAAAGAAGGACAATGAAAGTGTGAGTAAAAGCAGAAGAGACAGAGGAAAAAACAAACAAAGACAGACAGACAGACAGACAGACAGAGAGAGGGACGGAGAGAGGGAGAGAGAGAGACGGAAAGTGGAGTGTATGTATGAGAGAGAGAGAAAGGATGAGAGCGAGACGATGAGAGAGAGAGAGAGAGGAGAGAGAGAGGAGTCACATCACTCTACTACATGTTTTGGTCCTCTATTAGGCTAATGCATATTCATGAGGCTCTACAAAGGTCGTGTGCGTAGCACGCTCAATGAAAAGAGGAGGATAACTCTGAAAACAGCAAAGAGCCAAGGGAGACTATCAATCTCCATGCGCATACAAAACTCCATGAGCAGAAGTGACGTCAAACACGGCTCACTGGCGGAAACCACACCCAATGCCAAATTGAACCTATGCAGTGGGGATGTTACCTGGGCAAGACGTCTCCATTAATGTAGCCAAAAAAAATCCCACCTTCCCGGAATAGCAAATCTGGTACTGTGATCGTGAGCGCGTCTTTAAACAATCAACACGGGTAGCAGTATGTAAATTAAGACTGAATGGCTATTAAAAAAAAACCCACCGAATGGCTGTTTGTGGCTAATTTACATTGTTAATATTAGTGTTAACTGTTTAAAGACGCCGCTCCATGATCAAAGAAACAGAGGAAATTACTGCTGCTATCTTCTTTTCTTCTTCTTCTTCGATCGCTCACTGCAAGTTTACTGTCAATTATGAGCGCAGATGCGTCATGCTGCCGTAAGAAATAGTTAGGCCCCCAGCCAATGTGACTTTCCTGGACTGGAAGAAATCGATTTTGTTGAAAGTGTTTCTAGATGAAGAAAATAAATAAAACATTTTTAAAAAAGGCAGGGAGAATTGGACCGGTAAGGGCAGAAAGATTAGTATATGACAGTAAGCAAAGGGGAAAATGTAGAGTCAAAGAGAGTTGACAGATTAGATGAAGATACAAGCGCAGAAACTTCCAGAATTGTGGTGGGACTATTAATACAAAAGACCTCTCCCCCGGTATCCCCACAGGGGGTAGGGCCTACAGCTGTCGTCTTCTTCTTCGATCACTCAGACAGCTTCCTGTCAATTATGAGCGACAGATGCGTCATGCTGCCGTTATGTGCCTAAACTAAGAAATAGTTAGGCCCAGCAAGTCCGACTTCGGCTGGAGGAGGAAATCGTTTTGAAAGTGTTTCGTGAAAAAAAAAGGGCAGGAGAACGGACCGGTAAGGCAGAAAGATTAGTTAGATGACAGTAAGCCAAAGGGAAAAGGCAGAGTCAACGAGAGTGACAGATTAGAGGATCGAGTGGCAAGCACATAACTTCCAGGAATGAAAATCATTCTTAACGTCCTCTTGGTCTGGAACAGACACATAAATATGGGACATTAATAGATATAAAAGATGGTGGTAACGATCCTGGAGGCAATGCCTGAAGGCAGCTGCAACACCAGGAAAGTCCCGATTTTGTTGTTAACAATACAGATGTATATAGTTCGTTGCAGGGGGTAAGTGTGCACATAACTTCCAGAAGGGGGGGGGAACTATTTATAGCAACAGAACCCCTTTCCCCCCTCCCCCCATCCCCCCCCATCCCCCCCCCTCCCCCGTAATAGCCGTCTTCGGCTGGAGAAAATCTTTGTAAGATTTTTTATTTTTTTTGCTGTCCCGTCTTCTGTCATATATTGTTCCCACGCCGCTCATTCCGAGTCCCAATTCGCAGCCACACCCCCGCATGTTCAGGTCGCAAAATCCGCGACCAGCAGTCCAAGGGGAGCGAATCTATGTTAGGTCGTGAGGAGACAACCAACCGAGGAGACACCGCACTGCTGCTGAGTCACTTCGGTGGAGTTCAGTGGAGCCTTTGTAAGAATTTCTTGTAACAACAACAACAAAAATGACAGGAGAATGGTCTGGTTAGGCAGAAAGATAGTAGGCCTAACATGACAAGTAAGCAAAAGGAAACTACTGAGTCAAAGAGACTCACATGGTAGCCTCAATCCCAGGAAGTCATGTGGACATGTGATTTGCCGGATTTCTTTGTGGGGAGGTCTACAAAAGCAACGGGAAAAGGGCAGGGGAGGTGACTCATGATTGGAGTGGTAAAAATAGACCGCGTGCCACAAACTATTGCGATTTCGCGCTTGTTAACCCTGCATGTACAAAACGTGCATTCCCATGTGTGTCCTCGTGACCGGGAGAACGTTAGGCATTAACTTTCATTCATTCGCAGGGTGGAGCGTTCTGACGTAGGACGATCTCAGGATACCCAGAGAAACTGTGCGTAGTAAAGGCCCAAGAGAGATCGTTAAACAAACACACGTGCTCACAGAAAGTAGGCCTAGTAAAAAAAAAAAAAAAAGTGAAGCTGATCAACGGAGAGAGAACTGTGCTTTCAGACTGAGAAAAAAAAAATACTTAAAAAACAAAACACCACCAACAACAAAACTGTCAGAGGAGTTTCTTCCCTCCCCCGGTGTTTATACTCAAAGTTGGATTCCTACCGGGATAAAAAAAAAGATCAAGGAGTGAAGATTTATAACGGGAATGCGTAGGCCTACTAACGTAGAATGTAGGCTACACATCGTCGTAACGTGGAAAATACGTTTCGTCCTAACGTGGAATGTACGGTTGGGCCTTACGCGGGGAATTTCCCGTCCGTCCTCAACGTGGAATATACGCTTCGTACTAGCGTGGAATGTACAGTTGGGCCTAACGCGGGGAATTTCCCGTCCTCAACGTGGAATATACGCTTCGTCCTAACGTGGAATGTATAGTTGGGCCTAACGTGGGGAAACTCCCCTCGTCCGACCTAACGTGGAATGCACGTTTTGTACATGCAGGGTTAACAAGCGCGAAATCGCAATAGTTTGTGCACGCGGTCTATTTTTACCACTCCAGTCATGAGTCGCCTCCCCTGGCTTTTCAATAATTATTTTAATCTGTAAACCAGAATGTTAAGCTCTGCACCATTTCGTAACTTTTTATATCTTTTGGAAAACATTTAAAACTATGTATCCTACTTATACTCATCAAAAGAAGCACCGCATACTCGTCGTTGTCTGTTTGTAGTGTCTGTATTACGTATGGTTTATTATTTTGTACGCTTTTAAAATACATGATTTTAAAGTGCGTCCTCAATTTGAAGTGTAGCCTCGATTTTGAAGTGCGACAATTTTGTCAAAATGTGCGACAATTTCTTCTTTCTCCATTTTTCCTGATGACCTTTTGAAAATGAATTTTTGACAGTGTGTTTGATTAGACATTAGTGCATGCTAATAGTGTTGTAGTTAGGGACAATGCTTGTTGTTCAGTGTATTTGAATAATAATGTTTATAAAAGATAGTAGTAGTAGTAGTCGTAGTAGAGTAGTAGTAGTAGCAGCAGCAGCAGCAGCAGCATTAGTAGTAGTAGTAGTAGTAGTTATAGTAGTAGTAGTAGTAGCAGCAGCAGCAGCGACAGCAGCAGCAGTAGTAGTAGTAGTGTAGTAGTAGTAGTAGTAGTAGAAGCAGCAGCAGCAGCACAGTAGTAGTAGTAGGCCTAGTAGTAGGCAGCGCAGCAGCAGCAGTATTAGGCCTAGTGTATTAGTAGTAGTAGTAGTAACATCAGCGCAGCAGCAGCAGCAGTAGTGTAGTAGAAGTAGTAGTTTTGAAGTACCAGTCAGTATTAGAAGTAGCAGCAGCAGTAGTATTAAAACTAGTACTAGTAAAAGAAGTAGTAGTATTGTTACAAATTCTATGCTATTCTTTAACCATCAAAACCGAACTAACCATTTAGACGCCGTATTTGTCTTCTTCCTCCTCTTC
>JAGGCT020003586.1:0-13157 GCA_017654935.2 Phymorhynchus buccinoides
GCAGAAAGACAGCAGATGACAGAAAGCAAAGGGAGAAAGGCAGAGTCCAAAGAGAGTGACAGATTAAGAGGAAGCTACAAGCACAGAACTTCCCAGAAGGTGGGTGAACTAATCTTACGAAAGAACAACAACCCCCCCGCCCGCTCACCAGTATCCCCAGCGGGTGGTGGGGTGGGGGGAGGGAGAGAGTTATAAATCTAACGAAAAACTGCAGGATGTTAAAATTGGACGAAGGACACTCTCACCCCCCCCCCCCCGAGAAAGAACGTGTGGGATCTTTCAGTACAAACAGTTTCCCCCACCTTCTGGAAGTTCTGTGCTAACAACTTCTCCTCTAATCTAATCACAGTCTTTGACTCCTTGTCTTTTCCTCTTCTTGCTATCCTCTACTATTCTTCTGCCTTGCAGGCCCATTCTCCTGCCTCTCTTTGACTCTGCCTTTTCCATTTGCTTATATTGTCATCTACATCGTTTCTGCTACTAACTGGTCCATTCTCCTGCCTTTTTTTTTGGAAGAAACTTTTACAAAGATTTTCTCCAGCCGAAGACGGACATGCTGGCCCTAACTATTTCGGTTTGGCGCATAACGGCAGCATGACGCATCTGCGCTCACAATTGACAGGAAACTGTCTGAGCGAAAATCTCCTTTGAGCTCCTCATCCGAAATCGGAATGTGTCAGCTGATTGCAGCGAGAAGGCCCCAATGAAAAGTGAAAACCCGGACACATTATGTACCTTATCCATTATGACCATATCGCTTGTGAATGCAGAAAAAAGAAGAAGAACCGAGAAGGAGCAAGATATTTATGTGTAATATAATTTATAATGAGCACACTATAAGCTTTAAGCTTGTTAATTGCTGCTCTTATTATGTTATATATTGTTAAAATGCTACCTGTTGACTAATTTTCTTTAAACCAAGAAGAACCGAGGACATGTCTGCCGCTCAGCGACACAATGCAGCTGCATTTTTTTTAATGTTCATTTGCTTGTTGACACACTTTGATCGATTTTGGCGGGAATATAGTAGGCCTATGATGCATTTTTGACATAGTCATAAAATTTCGTTGAAGAGGCCTTAAAAACTGCTTGAGTTGATGGGAAATTACAAAACAAGGATCGATTTTAAATGGTGGTGGTGGTGGTATGGATGTGGGGGTGGTGATGGGGGGTGGGGGTGGGGGGATGTGACATATGTGCACTGTCCTTGATGATCTCAATACACGTTGACATTTTTCAATCTTTCCCCATGGCAACGCACGGAGATATGCAAGTGATCTTAAGGTCTATGAACACGTAAACACACTATATTCACAAGGTATCTCTATTTCCCCATGGCAACACAGTGTTAGGCCACTCATTATATGACTTGCAACTCACTACTGAGTTGCCATGGGGAAATAGTGATATTTTGTGAATGGTGTTAATGCGTACACAGACCTTTAGGAGTGTTGCCCTATAATAGGGAAAGAGTGAAAAATGTTCATGTGTACAGAGACCTTTATGACTATATACCACTGTGTTGCCATAGAACAATTGTGAAAAATGTTCACGTGTACAGAGACCTTTATGACTAGATATCACCGTGTTGCCATAGATAAATAGTGAAAAATGTTGACGTGTACAGAGACCTTTATGACTATATACCACTGTGTTGCCATAGAGAAATTGTGAAAAATGTTCACGTGTACAGAGACCTTTATGACTAGATATCACTGTGTTGCCATAGATAAATTGTGAAAAATGTTCACGTGTATTTAGATCTTTACCAAACTGACAGTGCATGGGGGCTTCACGCAAGCAAACAGCATATGGGATTTGGAACAGGGGGGGAAAGAACAAGGAAACTAAACTGTCAGCGCTACAGACTACTCTGTTCACCTAGCCCACAACTTTTAACAGGTAGGCCTAATGATTATATATAAATGTAGTTTTGGTTTATATATGGAAATTAGACCGTTTTAAACACGATTTTTTTTAAAGATGTGTGTTGTTTATTGTACATGTGTTCATATTATAGTATCTGATCATAACCATAGGTGAAGACGGGGTAAAAAGCCCATGGGCGGGTAAGAAGCCCATGCCAATTATCTCATGAAATAAAGCAAATTTCAGTCACATTTTGCCCATGAGACGAGTGTTAATGTTTAGCATTCGTCTCATGGGCAAATTTGACTGAAATTGTCTTTATTTCATGAGATAATTGGCGTGGGCTTCTTACCCCCCCCATGGGCTTTTTACCCCGTCTTCACCTATGTCTGGATAAACCGCTCAGCGCATTTTTTTTTCCCAGTCACCAATCGAAACATATTTCGTTTTTAAAACAGTCTAATGTCCTATCCCCTGATAGCACACGTTAATCCCAGTGGCAACAAAAAAGTTGTCATTTGGTCAAAATGTACCCCCTCCCACACCCTTCCTTCCTCATCAGTCATACAAAAATCGCATGCAAAAAAAAAAAAAAAAGGTGGCGCGCCTCTGGCTGCGACGTGCTCTCCAGGTGGGAGCTGTCGTATGCAAAAAAAGTAGCATCGTGTAAATACTTCGCTCGCTACTATGAGTTAGCATTTGCGACATTAAGGAAACGACAAATTTCACTTTTTCCGTATTTGAAACACTTTTCCGTACTCAAATCGTTCATATTTCATGACATTACGGAAAAAAGTGAAATTTAAAAAAAATCGCTCAATGTCGCAAATGCTAAGTCTCATAGTAGCGAGCGAAGTATTTACACGATGCTACTTTTTTGCATACGACAGGAGCAACCCGAATTTCACAGAGACGCCTCTGTGACTATAGTGTACCTAACTAACTAACTAACTAACTGAAATATTATACAGTAAGTTTACTGTATTATAAGGTGGGTTTTTTTTTAAGCGGTTAAGAGGGGAGGCCTACTGCATACTATTCAATCCAAATGCGATTCGATTGTGACATTTGTGAGGCATGATTCTCGTGAAATCCATCTCTTAAATTCATGATTCGTCTCTCTCTCTCTCTCTCTCTCTCTCTCTCTCTCTCTCTCTCTCTCTCTCTCTCTCTCTCTCTCTCTCTCTCTCTCTCTGTGATCAATCCTTATTCTATCTTAATTGTTCTGATTGAAACAGCTAGTTGACTGAAGTAATTGTTAAATGTTAATGTGCAGAGATACTATTATCATCTGTATTGATGTGTGTGTATTGATTGTTGATGACGAGAAGTATTCCAAATGTTTTTATTTGATTGACTGTTATAAGTTAATAATGGTTACTCTGTTTTAAACGTGCACGTTTCTAAGTTCATGTAATGAATTTTAATAATTATTTGACTATGATTAGTATGATTCTGTTTCACACGTTTGATTAATGTTCTTTCAGCTATGTTGTATCTCTGCCATGTCAGGGTTCCCAGGGCTTTCAGCTATCCCCAAGTAAGGACCTTGTAAGGACCTGTAGGCCTAAGGATAATGTCCATTTTTTAGCCAACGATCTTGAAAGGAACACTTTCCCAGCATTGTGAACAATGTCTAAGCAGATACAGGGTTCCCAGGGCTTTCAGCTATCCCCAAGTAAGGACCTTGTAAGGACCTGTAGGCCTAAGGATAATGTCCATCTTTTAGCCAACGATCTTGAAAGGAACACTTTCCCAGCATTGTGAACGATGTCCAAGCAGATACAGGGTTCCCAGGGCTTTCAGCTATCCCCAAGTAAGGACCTTGTAAGGACCTGTAGGCCTAAGGATAATGTCCATTTTTTAGCCAACGATCTTGAAAGGAACACTTTCCCAGCATTGTGAACAATGTCTAAGCAGATACAGGGTTCCCAGGGCTTTCAGCTATCCCCAAGTAAGGACCTTGTAAGGACCTGTAGGCCTAAGGATAATGTCCATTTTTTAGCCAACGATCTTGAAAGGAACACTTTCCCAGCATTGTGAACAATGTCTAAGCAGATACAGGGTTCCCAGGGCTTTCAGCTATCCCCAAGTAAGGACCTTGTAAGGACCTGTAGGCCTAAGGATAATGTCCATTTTTTAGCCAACGATCTTGAAAGGAACACTTTCCCAGCATTGTGAACGATGTCTAAGCAGATACAAAAACTATGGCTCACACAGATATATGCGTTTTCTCGCAAAACGACACCAGGATAAAGAACGAGATTTAAGTCCAATTTCTCTTGATAACTCACGGTGCATCATTCGTCTGCTAAGCGGTCAGTTGAAACCGGAAGGTGGGGGAGAGGGGTAAGGTGGAGTAGGTGCTGAGCGATGTTTCTTAAGTGTAAAAGTGCTGCTTCTGCGATCTATTTTGAGTATGGTCTTGCTGCTCAGGGCAGTTTTTGGCAGCTGTCAGGATTTGTAAGGACCTTGAAGTGAATGTAAGCACTTGTAAGGCCTTACTTGGAGATTTCAATTTGTCAAGACTTAGGGGAAGACGGGGTAAAAAGCGCATGGGCGGGTAAGAAGCCCACCCCAATTATCTCATGAAATGAAGCAAATTTCAGTCTCATTTTGCCCATGAGACGAGCATTAATGTCTAGCATTCGTCTCATGGGCAAATTTGACTGAAATTTTCTTTATTTCATGAAATAATTGGGGTGGGCTTCTTACCCGCCCATGCGCTTTTTACCCCGTCTTCCCCTATAAGGACTGGTAAGGCCCCTATGAACCCTGCATGTTGTTGCACCTAACCTGAGTTTCTCTTTTGGAGATATTAAAGTATACTTGAACTTGAACTTGAACTTGAAATTCTACTGTCTAAACGAATCTGATGAAATCCTACTGGGCTTCTTACCCGCCCATGCGCTTTTTACCCCGTCTTCCCCTATAAGGACTGGTAAGGCCCCTATGAACCCTGCATGTTGTTGCACCTAACCTGAGTTTCTCTTTTGGAGATATTAAAGTATACTTGAACTTGAACTTGAACTTGAAATTATACTGTCTAAACGAATCTGATGAAATCCTACTGGGTTTCTGTTCACTGTATTAATTTGTAGTCCCCATGCATGAATCTGACGAAACTGTTTACGACATCTGTATTTTTGTATCAGACATTACATTTTTATTTGAGTCGTTTGGTTTAACTCATTCAAGTCGTTCCACCCATATATGGCCGGAATTAAATTATAAAGCTGTCAATTTGATGGATTTGTTTCAAGGGAAGTAAATCTGTGTGCACACCACACTTTGGTCACTTCTAAACTCGCTTCGTTCCCTTAGACCACACTTTTGCCTCTTACTATGCGTTTGTTGTAGTGGTTTGAAGTGAGGTAGCTAATTGCTGTAGAGAGTTTTTCTATATAATGTTTATATAAAAAAAAGAAGTCTGATCTGCAACTTCCCTATGTCTAAACCTGAAGTAAAAACCTGTAATCTTTCATTTCTCTTTTTGTTTATGTCTGTTTTGTTTGTGTGTATGGCTGGAGTGATTTGTGAGATTTTGTTGAATAATTCAAAATCGTTGCGATGCGAATGATTTAAACGATTTACATTTTTGTTGAGAATCACATAGTAAAGCAGCAACATAAACGAATGAGAACGAGCACAACAAGCTTAAAGCTTATACAAGGCGCTCAAACACAAGTAGATTATACAATATTGGCTGCCACAAGTAATAAGAGACTGGAACAGAACTCATGATAATGAAAATGATAGCATACAAAATGTGCACGAACAAGCAAACAACAACAAGAACAATAACATAGAAATTGAAACTGAGGGGGCAAGAGGCATTTAACTCCAAAAAGAATCAAACCATTTGTGATTCAGTGTCAAGACAATCAATTATCTAAAGCGCATTCTCAGCATATTTTCAGCCAGGACCACAAGTCCACGTGACCTCGAATAAATCAAATTGGCATAAAGCTGATCACAGGGAAGTAATTAATCAATAGCAAACCTTTTCGATATCTGAATAAATCTGCAGATTGTACAAAATATTTGCCTATTTCCTGTTTGATTTTTGTTTCGACTACCAAACAACAGCACTGTAACATCAGTTTTAACGTCTTCAGGTAATAACTGTATTGTATGGATTTGGGCTTGTTGATAAAGGGGAGAGTTTAGTATAAAGTGATCAGCATTTTCTGTAGGAGAACCACAGGCGCATTCTATTCGTTTATGTAGAATATTGGGGTCTACACGAGTATAGTGAACGAAAATATTAGAATTACACTTTTAGACGGAAGTATCTCCCTGTGGGGATAATGGCTTGTCTTTTTAAAAAAAACAATAGTTCCCCCACCTTCTGGAAGTTCTGTGTTTGTAACTTCCTCTAATCTGCCACTCTCTTTGACTCTGCCTTTTCCCTTTGCTTTCTATCATCTATACTATCTTTCTGACTTATTGACCCATTCTCCTGCCTTTAAAAAAAAATCTTCCAAATAATGTTTCTCCCTTGAGCTCCTCCGAAATCGGAATGTGTCGGCTGTGCGCAGCGGGGAGACCAGTGAAAACTGAAAAACCGGACACATACGTACCTTACCCATTATGGCCATATGGCCTGGGAACGCAGAAGAAGAAGAAGAAGAAGAAGAAGACGGAAGTGAAAACTGAAAACCGGACACATACGTACCTTACCCATTATGGCCATATGGCCTGGAACGCAGAAGAAGAAGAAGAAGAAGAAGAAGAAGAAGAAGAAGAAGAAGACGGAAGTGAAAACTGAAAACCGGACACATACGTACCTTACCCATTATGGCCATATGGCCTGGGAACGCAGAAGAAGAAGAAGAAGAAGAAGAAGAAGAAGAAGACGGAAGTGAAAACTGAAAACCGGACACATACGTACCTTACCCATTATGGCCATATGGCCTGGGAACGCAGAAGAAGAAGAAGAAGAAGAAGAAGAAGAAGAAGAAGAAGAAGAAGAAGAAGAAGAAGACGGAAGTATTTCGCGTGAATCATGACTCACAGACATCCAAGGTCACAATCGGATCGCATTTGGATTGAATCGTATGGCAGTGGGTCGGTCCCTTTAAAACAAAAACCCACATCCTTAGCCGTGATCGTGTTGACAAGGCACTTCTCACGTAGTTCATATAGCATCACCAAAACAAAAACGCAAACCACAAAATCGCTAATAATTTTTAAAATATCGAAACTATCATTCAATTTTCTCAAATTTACAAAGAAGATTCAATGCACGAAAGGCTGCAACAGCTTGCTTTTTCAATAGCCTTTGTCAACCAAACTGACCACAGATAAATTAAGACAGAAAGGAATACCATGGTAACATAAAGTATAACTGTCACCATGGCAATGCATGGTATAACCGTACTGTTACCAAGGTGGCATAATGTTACGTCTCGTCTACTGTCTGCTGTTTCAGGGTGGTGCTGCATACTGTTGCTGACAGACCATGGCCAGAGTCCTGCAGATTCTGCACTGCATCTTCTCATGCCTAACCGTCTTCATCACCACACTCTGCGCCCTCTATTTATATTTTCTCGCCTTCTACACCCCAAACTACCACCCCCACCCCCTCCAGCCACCCAAACCCTTGGAAATTAACTTCCCTAGGGGATTCCTGGTGGACACCCCATCCTGCCGGATCCCTGATCTGGATCCTGTGGATCCTTCCATCGCTGACCTTTTCGAAAAACTGGAGAAGTATAACTGTAGTGGAAAACACCATACAGTGACCTACGTAGATGGAAACTTTCTCAGGATAAATCGCACGTACATCGGAACGGAACTGAACGGTAATTTCAACCACTGTCGTTACAAAGCTGTGACCAGAAGTCAATACAGCGATTTTATGTTTAACTATGGCAAGCTGAGTAAACAATTCAACAGCGACATTGAGATGAAAGACGAGTTTGTTCGAGTTTGCTGCTACAGTAGGTCAAACAGTATCCTGGCTACCACATTTCATGGTTTTGTGCTGCCTAAGAAGGACGTGGAGTCACTATGCACCATTAACCTGAAGAAGCATGTAGAGCGTCATCGTCCTAAAGAGATCTTCAGCGTTCACATGCTGGGGGTGGACTCTGTCTCCAGGCTGAACTTCATCCGGCAGATGCCCAAGACCAGGGAGTTTCTGCTGAAGGAAATGGGTGCGGTGGAGATGCGGGGCTATAACAAAGTGGGCGACAACACTTTCCCTAATATGGTTCCCATCCTGACTGGAAAATTCATAGCGGAGCTTCCGTGGAATTCGACCATGGCCAACAAAACCTTTGATGAGTACTCCTTCATTTGGAAAAACTTCTCCCAGGCTGGTTACAGGACTCTGTTTGCGGAAGATGCTCCACAAATGGCTACATTTCACTTCCACAAGAAAGGGTTTCGTCGCCCGCCAACAGATTATTACAACCGAGCGCTATTAATTGCGATGGAAAAAGCCGAGGGTCTTTGGCACAGCCATCACCACTGTGTAGGAAACAGACTGGAAACGGACCTCGGGCTTGAGTACACCACCGAATTTTGCCGCCTGTTTAAGGACAAGCCTCGCTTTGGGTTGACCTTTATAAGCAGGATGACCCATGGCAGTCTCAACTTTGCCGGATATGTTGATGACTCTTATCACACCTTCCTGAAAACCTTTCAAGCTCAACATCTCCTCAGCAACACCATTCTGTTCTTTTTCAGCGATCACGGAATTCGCTTTGGAAAAATACGTGAGACCTATTTAGGAAAAGCCGAAGAGAGACTCCCTTTCTTTTTCATCGTTTTCCCGAAGAGGTTTAAGAATAAATACCCGACACTTTACCGAAATGTGCAGGTCAACTCCCGACGACTGACGACGCCGTTCGATGTGCATGAGACTCTGAAAGACATCCTGTTCTTTGATGGAAAGGACCAAGCGGCTGACGTGACTCAGCGAGGCATCAGTCTGTTCCAAGAAATCCCCAAGTCCCGTACCTGTTCTCACGCCAGCATCCTTCCTCACTGGTGCATGTGCATGATGCAGGAAACTCTGTCTCCTTCCAGCGATATAGTTAACCGTACTGCGCAAGAACTTGTAATGAAAATCAACGGATTTCTCGATTCAGCCTTGTGTGCCAAACTTGCGCTGAAAAAGATCCACAGAGCGGAGCAAAGTGTCCACGATATGACCAATCGAACAGGGGAGTTGGATCATCGAGCGGAGCCTGTGGTGATTTACACGGTGACTTTTGAAACGGAGCCAGGCAGCGCCATGTTTGAGGGCACCATGAGACACGAGGCTTCCTCCGATAAGTTTACTCTGGCTGGAGACATCAGTAGACTCAATGTTTATGGACACCAGTCTGACTGCATCAGCAACGCCAGGCTGAAAATGTTCTGTTTTTGTAAATCTAGACAATGAAAAACAATGTAAAATCCTGCTTATAACGCTTTTTTACGCAAAGTGTGCAGGGGGAAAAAGAGAGACAGAGACAGAGACAAAGACAGAGACAGATATAAACACAGAGAGACAATTTCTATTTCAATTTCAATTTAATAATAATCCTTTGACCCCTCTTTGGTGCATGGAGGATAAACAGAATATAAAACAAGTGGCAACAAGCTAAAAATAAACACTCATCAAACAAACTAAGCTGCAGTCTATTGTCAAACAAACTTTTCCTGATCTTATGAATTTTGCAATTTTCAATTGGAATTTTGGCTTGGATATAAACTGACAAAAGTAAAAAAAAACTGATTTCTTATTTACATAATACCTCGGCAAAATAACTCAATGTTCTTCAAAATATGGACATTCAATTACAAAATGATATTCATCACCAATAACACCCATATCACATTTGTCACACAAACGGTCCTGTTGGTCAAGTCCAAATCGTCGTCCTGTTTCAATTGGTAATTTATGACAACTACATCTAAATTTCATTAAACTTATATATTTATCAGGCAATGTCATAATATATTTTTCTCTCCAAAAATGTTGTTTTATAATGTCTATAATAGAAACATTTGTTACTCGATTGAAGGGACTGTAACCATGAATCTTGGAATTTATCTTTTAGAGACCGTAAAATATTATTACATAAAGAGTTTCTAGACAAAAAGGATTGTGATTCCCAAACACAATCATATCCACATTCAATTAGTATGTTCTTTACAGCTTCAAGCCAGGGAAATTCAATATACCTGTTCTCATGTAAATCATACATTAACTGATATACTTTGCTAGAAAACTTATCCGCATATTGTGGAAGAACTAGACCAGACCAAAATCGTATCATTCTTGATTTAATCAAAATTGAAACAGGAACAAAACCAGTTTCACCGTACAGTATGTCTGTCATTGTGTTACGAGGTAGATGGAATACATATTTAAGAAACTGCAGCTGTAGTTTTTTTCTCTCCAAAATATGTAAATTTTCATAACCCCATATTTCAGAACCATAAAGTAATACTGGCAGTACCATTTTCTCAAACATATGAAGAGTTACATTAATATTTAATTTTTTAGAACGAGATACCTGAAGAACATGAAACATTGCTCGTTGTGCTTGTTCAAACACCGATTTCTTTGCTTTAAAAAAATTACCATTTTTGTGAAACATAACGCCAAGATATTTCATATAACTTACAATTTTTAGATCACAGTTTCCAAAATGAAATTTGAAGCGATTGTTACGATTATTGAATATCATTACTTTTATTTTGGAACTATTCACTTGTAATTTCAAAACGAGTATATAATGCCCTTTGCAATCCTTCATAGTAGATGGTGATAATATTGTGTCATCAGCATACAGTAATGCCAGTAACACATTTATTTATTTCTTTTTGTGTTCCAACCATCTGGAATTCTCTCCCCTTTGAAATACGGCATTCTAATTCTTTTGAATCTTTCAAACGAGCCCTTAAAACCCACCTTTTCAAACGGTACAATTGATGAGCCCCTATCCCTTTCCATTGACCTGAAATTGTGCTTTGCTGTCAGAGCTGTAGAATGTTATGGATTTGTGCGTGTGTGCATGCGGGCATGTGTGTGTGGCTGAGTGGTGTGGGTGCGTGTGTGCTTGCTTGCATGCGTGCGCATGTGCGTGTGTTGCGTGCGCTAGCGCGTGTGTGCTGTGTGAAAGCAGGATTTAAAGGTGTTTGAGAATAGGTAAAATGTGATATTTAATGATTTCCCAATGTATGTTAATGTACTATTGTGTTGATGCTTGTTTGTCTGCACGCCTTATGTAGATGTATTGTGGTGGTTGTTTTTTTTGGTGGTGGTGGTGGTGGTGGTGATGGTGGTGCGTGTGGGGGAGGGGGAGGTGCGCACACGCGTGCGTGCGTATTTCTGTGTGAAGGAAATATTAGGTTTTGATGTTTAATTATTTCTTCAATTCATATTAATGTACTAATGTGTTGATCTTTGTTTGTCTGCATGTGATTGAATATAGATTGCTATAGTTGATGTTGATATAATATGTGTTTATGCCTACGGATGTACTGTATTAATGCTAGTATTTATTGTAGCTTTTGTGCATGACAGCGCAAAGAGCTCCAGTTTAACTGAGAGGTGTTGCGCTATATATTATTAAAATCATTATTATTATTATTATTATTATTATTATTATTATTATTATCAACGTAATATAGTCCTTTAACTGTTTGCCTGAGTAAGTCAACTTAGTGTTTAAGTAAGAATTACCAGTTTGCAACAGAAACTGTTCCAGGTCGTTTAAAAATAATGAAAATAGAATAGGTGAAAGATTTTCACCTTGCCTTACTCCTTGAAAACTTCCAAAGTAATCAGATTTTTCCCCCATTGACGAAAACGCATGATTTGATCCCATCTCTTTATAAAGACGTACTCCTCATCTGCATTCTGCTCAAGGTCATTGTCAGCATGACACTGATTAATGGCGGGAGCTCTGCTGGATCTTTGAAGTTCAAGAACAACAGTGTTATGAACATCAGAAAAAAGAGCATACAAAATGTCAATTAATGTGAAAATCACCTACTTTTGACATTAAATCTTCTGAACCAATCACGTAGTCTATCACACCATTACCTGTACTTGTGTTATTACCGCAATGCTTGTCCTTATCTACATGTCCATTGTATATGTATCAATAAAGGTAGAGATTACACAGACCAAGCATTCTATACCCATAATTATTCACACGCTGAAAATCTTGTGATTTACGGGGGACTGGATGATGAAAAGATATCAATAAAGATTGAGATTTACACAGATAAAGCATGGCGCGTGCACGCGTCTCTGTGTGTGTGTGTGTGTGTGTGTGTGGTGTGTGTGTGTGTGTGTGTGTGTGTGTGTGTGTGTGTTTTCTCTTACCGTGTGTGTGTTATGGTTAGGATTTGGTTGCTAACTCTAACCCTTAAGTCTTTGACTCCTTGTCTTTTCCTCTTCTTGCTATCCTCTACTATTCTTCTGCCTTGCAGGCCCATTCTCCTGCCTCTCTTTGACTCTGCCTTTTCCATTTGCTTATTGTCATCTACATCGTTCTGCTTAACTGGTCCATTCTCCTGCCTTTTTTTTTTAACAAGAAGAAACTCTTACAAAGATTGTTCTTTAGCCGAAGACGGACATGCTGGCCCTAACTATTTATTTGGCGCATAACGGCAGCATGATGGATCTGCGCTCACAATTGACAGGAAACTGTCTGAGCGAAAATCTCCTTTGAGCTCCTCATCCGAAATCGGAATGTGTCAGCTGAATGCAGCGAGAAGGCCCCAATGAAAAGTGAAAACCCGGACACATTATGTACCTTATCCATTATGACCATATCGCTTGTGAATGCAGAAAAGAAGAAGAAAAACCGAGAAGGACCAAGATATTTATGTGTAATATAATTTATAATGAGCACACTATAAGCTTTAAGCTTGTTAATTGCTGCTCTTATTATGTTATATATTGTTAAAATGTTACCGGTTGACTAATTTTGTTTAGACCAAGAAGAACCGAGGACATGTCTGCCGCTCAGCGACACAATGCAGCTGCATTTTTAAAAAATGTTCATTTGCTTGTTGACACACTTTGATCGATTTTAGCGGGAATATAGTAGGCCTATGATGCATTTTTGACATAGTCATAAAATTTCGTTGAAGAGGCCTTAAAAACTGCTTGAGTTGATGGGAAATTACAAAACAAGGATCGATTTTAAATGGTGGTGGTGGTGGTATGGATGTGGGGGTGGTGATGGGGGGTGGGGGTGGGGGGATGTGACATATGTGCACTGTCCTTGATGATCTCAATACACGTTGACATTTTTCAATCTTTCCCCATG
>JAGGCT020003587.1:0-13154 GCA_017654935.2 Phymorhynchus buccinoides
TCTTTTTCCCTCTTTGTTTCACTTATTTGTGTTGCACACGGAGTTTTCCCGCATGGATATCCCTTATGGTGTACACGGCCTAGGGCTTTGTGCGCATTCCAACGCGCAATCCAATGCGCCATCCGCGAAAAGTTGTACCAGACAGTAAGAAATAATGGATTTGAGAACGCAATTGTGAGGCATCCGTTTATTTCTTACTTTCTTTTAGTCATTTTCAGATTGCGACATGCGCGCGCACACGCACCCATACCATATACATAACCCAACACTCATACAGACATGTGTGCGAACCATCCACAGGATTTGTGACCCGACTTATTTTTGCTTCAAAAATGGAAGCCACCAGTTCCGGCCTTCCCCCCAAAAAAAAAGAAGTGCCATACAGTTTTCGGCACTCCATAACCCCAGAAGCACATTTCTGCACTCCATACCCATAATCCACAATTTCTGTACTAAGAAAAACACAAACAGAATCCCAAGTTTCTGCGCTCCCATACCATATCCACAAGTTTTCTGCACCCTCCATCCCCCAGAGCCACAAGTTTCTTCTGCACTCCTACCCAGAACCACAAGTTTCTGCACTCCGTACCCCAAAGCCACAAGTTCGGCACTCCGTGCCCCAGAAGCCACAATTTCAGCACTCCGTCCCCAGAGCCCAAGTGTTCGGCACTAGTCGACGGCCATAACCCCAAAGCACAAGTGTTCCTGCACTCCGTACCCCAGAAGCCACAAGTTTTCGGCACTGTGCCATAACCCGAAGCCACAAGTTTTCGGCACTCCCTAACCAGAGCCACAAGTTCTCTACTCCCTCAAAAATCCAGAGCCACAATTTTCTTACTCCCAAAAAATCCAGAAGCCACACGTTTCTCTACTCCCGCAAAAAAATCCAGAAGCCCCATTTCTCTACGCCATAAACCATAAGCCACAAGTTTCTCTACTCCACAAAAAATCCAGAAGCCACAAGTTTCTCTCCTCCCCATAAACCATAAGCCCACAAGTTTTCTGTACTAGAAAACACAAAACAAATCCACAATGTTTGCACTCCCCAAACAGAAGCAGAAAGTTTCTGTACTAAAAAAAACCCACAAACAGAGCCACAATTTCTGCACTCCATAACCCAAGAAGCACAAGTTTCTGTCCTCCCGTAAACCAGAAGCCACAAGTTTCTGTACTCCGTAAACCTGAAGCCACTTGTGTGTGTGTGCCGTGCGTAGCGTGCGTGCTCTCCGCGCTTCTACTTGGGCTTGCATACCTGGTTTCGTTGCACACCCGAGCGCGTTCCCTCAGGCACCACCAGCCCCAGTGAGCTCTGATGCGACAGTTGGTGGGCCCGCAGTGTGGCCAAACGTGCACCCCAGGCTGCATCACCGAAAACTTCACCTGAGCGAATTCAAAAAACAAGCCAGTTACATCGTCATTCACGAACTACAAGCCGCACTCTCTTTCTTTATTTATTTAAACACTTTCACCGCCAATGTCGCATTTTAGCACCCCAGTGATTTAACACTTGTAACCCCAATTAAAATGGCGACTTTACTCCCTGTAACCACCAAATTAATGTTGGTAAACTGGGCCCGAAATGGGGTACTTTGTTTTAAAAAAATATTAAAAAATAACTTCTTGATGGATTAACTTCAAATGTTCAGGGTTTGTGTATAAATGAAGAATGTTTAACTTGAAATGTTTTTTTTGTTATGTGATATTTTAGATTTTTTGATATTGCAATTCTAACTCCAAAATACATAACGAAGTGGGTGTACGGGGGCGGTTTTAGATGGCTTAGTAGGAGAAAGTAATGGGTGTCATGGGCGGAATCAGGCTATAAGGGACCTAAAAAGTTAACACCTATGTCACTAAAAAGCATCAAATTGGTGTCTATTACCCAAAGACCCTATTTTCATAGTTTTGGGAGGTAAGGATAGGCCTAATGTATATAGTTATTTAACAAAAGAATTTCCAATTTTTTAAACTTTGCAGGTGGATTTTGTTTTTTATCCAGGTAAATTTAATGGACAATGTTTTATGCTGAAATATGGCTGGCGGTGAAAGGGTTACATTGAAAAAAAGCAAAGTTTGATAATTATCATCCCCATGTATGTTTCTTACGTTCTTCGTTGTCCGTTGCATCTCAACCCACAAGAGGGGGAGGGGGAGGGGCAAAAACTGTTTCTCAGGGATGCATCTAGAAATTTCTAAACATGGGGGCATTGCCCCCCTTGGTGTGGAAATTTGGGGGGATCTGGAAATAGTTAGGGGGGGCGGGGGTAAATAAATGACAGTTAACGTGTCGATCAAGGGATGTAGTGCAGAAATATTTACAACCTGTGGTGAACGCATTGTTCTATTTGTTTTGTAAGCACCAGTCACAAAACATCGCTTTTGATTCACTGTCAAATTCTAGCCAAGGTCTGCTTTTGTTTTCCCAACTTTCCATGAACTCATGCTTTCGCTTTTTGAAAGGTGGTGGAGCGACACTAATAGCAATGGGATCGTCGGTGACATCACAGTCCTGATCTGATGCTTCGTCATTCGATGAACTTTCCACGTTGTCATCACTAACTGCTGATGAGGAACAACAAGGATGTTGATCAATGTTGCACTCCACAGTCACACTGTTTTCTTTCTTTTTAGAAGTCACAGTAAAATAATCCAGAAGCGATGCCATTTTTTAGCAGGCTCGCTTACACTGCGCCCGGAAATAGTAAATGAAAGAGAAAGCCATTGATTGGCTATGCTATTTTTAAGACACAATCAAAATGCTCGTTCTTTACTGTCGAAAGGAAATGCAGGAAAAAACTCGGGTTTGTTTTTTTTTGAACCCACAGCCAATGCAGCCACGCAATCTAGGCCTAGTGCTGAACAAGTTATTTTCAAACGATTTTTTCGTTTGAGGGATTTCAAAAAATTTGGGGGGATTTTCCCGCAGCATATATTTATTTTTGCGGGAACATCAACAATTTTGCGGCCATGCCGCAATGCCGCGCTCTAGATGCATCCCTGGTTTCTTCGAGTGCGCACGTGCTGCTTTAACGGGGGGAAGATTAAGATTAAGATTAAAATTATAGCCCCGTCGACAACTCGACAACTAAAGCCATGTCAGCGCTTTCACCACGTTAAATCTTACCACGTATTATTTAACGGGGGGTAAGATCTGAAAATAGACAAACACATGGCAGGCCACTTGGCAGTGATTTTATGTCTTTGCAATTTGGTGGGTGTGTAGAGTAATGTCTTGGGCGAATATTTTCGCCCATGGTACTAAAAGAGTTAAGGCCGCTTCATTTGCAATAAAAATGACCATGGACAGTGGTTACCCGTTCATCAGGGCCTGTATTGATGTTGAGATAGCATGAGACTTAGCATTTTTCTAACTTAGAAGCTCTTCAAAAAGTTCCTATAGGATTTAATAGGACTTTTGGAAGAGCTTCTAAAGTTAGCATGATGCTAAGTCTCCTGCTATCTCAACGTGAATACCGTCCCAGGGCCTTGCCAAAGCAATCCTTACTGGGCACGGTCCAAGGAGGAAGAAGGAGAAGTACAAGAGATTGGCGAAAGGCCACCGATTCGTATCGGGTGGTTTGAAAAAATCGGCAATTAATCAAGCCTACCTGGCCTCATTTGCATCCCTTGGTGTCTGGGATCTATCTGCTTGATTTCTTTTGCCTTGTTAACACACACACACACACACACAGAAAGAAGAAGACTCATGGAGGGTGGCGGGGAGGTGGCGCCTTACATCATGACTAAATATATAGTAAGAAAACATAACAAAATCTGAAATTTGTGCGAAATTGGTGGTGGGGGTGGGTTGCACCTTAATTATAGTCCGTAAATTACAGTAGTTTTAAAAAGTCTGACAATATACGTACACCGTAAAAATTGGACCATAAGACGCACCTGTATATAAGCCACACCCCTTAAATTGACAGAATATTAAGTATTTATTCACATATAAGCCACAGCAGTTTATAAGCCGCCAGAGAAAGAAAACTACTTCAACAGATAATGAAATAGGGAGGCTAGGAGAGAGACTATTAGTGAAATGAACAGGGGAATAAACTTCTCGTAAATTAACTCCCTCTTCTACCAAAGTTAAAGAAAAAAGCTGTAAATTTTGCCTACCCCACCATAGAAACCAACACAATAAAAGAAAATATGCTACTACAGCAAGATTATTTAATGCTCTGAAACATTTTCTATTAATCTGTTAAAGAGTCAAAACCACAGAAAATCCACAAACAAGCTGCATCAGTATATAAGCCGCGTGTGTTCTTTGTCTAAAGCGAGATCCTATGAATTTTTTACTATTGTTTTACTGTTGTTTGACAAGACAAAGAACACAAGTTAACAGCTCAGTCGTGTTAATCTTAGCACCATTGCACTCATTGATGTCATAGGACAGTGGACAAATGATCAGCATCAACATGCAGTACTTTAATTGAGAGCAGGTGAGGGGGTACTTTTTCGTGTGAATATTTTTTTGGTGGACTCCATACTTTCATAGTGCCTTCACACAGAGTCTTCAAATTTGGCATGTATGGTCAGGGTTATGTTCTGTATCAGTGGGCAAACTTTCAAGTAGATATCTTAGTTAGTTCATGAGAAACAAAAATAACAAAAAATGCCCTACGAAAAGGTAGTGTGCCACCTTAGGAAAACGTAGCGGCTTGTAGACCGCATTATCCGCTAATTCAGCCTACCTGGCCTCGCTTGCACCCCTTGGCGTCTGGGATCTGCTCGATCAGGGCGCAGGTCTTAGGAACCAGCTCACACACCTTCTGGTTCTGCCGACCTGAACATTCATTGATCAACTGCAGATTTAGTTAGTTAGTTAGTTTGTTACCGTACCGTCAAACAGCTATGGTCATCTCAGGACTGTCACCGGATAAAGTTCGGCCACGTGTGATTAACAAACCACACATCAATGATTTTTAGCAACGTCCAAAAACCTGAAAAACAACAAAAACAAAATAAATATGCTCTCAGACTCTCGTTTGAAGAATCTTTACTTTTTTACGCTAATGATGATGATGATGTTGCTGATGATGACATTGATGATGATAATGATGATGATGCTGATGACGATGACAATGATGATGATGATGATGATAATGATGATGACGATGACAACGATGATGATGATGACGATAATGATGATGATGATTATGATGTATGATGCTGACATACCTTGCTAATACGTAGTAAGTTGTTTTCCGAGCACCACTCCCTCATAGCCTCTTAAATGTATGATAATGATGATGATTAAATTCATGATGATAATGAAGATGCTGGCAATGATGATTGCGAAACAATGATGATGATGATGGTGTTGGTGTTGACAATGATAATGATGATGATGATGATGATGCTGACATACATTGCTGATACCCAGTAAGTTGTTTTCCAATTGCCACTCTCTCACAGACTCTTAAATGATGATAATGATGATGATGATGATGGTGATGACAATGATGACAAAGATGATGATGATGATGACAATGATGATGATGTCAGATGATTATGATAACAATGATGATGACGATGATGATTATGATGGTGATGATGGTGTCAGATGATGATGATAATGATTATGATGAGGATTACGACAATCCCTGCTGATACGTCATGGTCTGTGGTTTCCAATCCCCTTTCTTCTCTAGGCAGGCTCTTAAATGATGACAATGCTGCAATGATGTTCCGATAATGATGGTGACGATAATGATGATAACAATGATGATGTCGATAATGACGAAGACAATGATGACGATGATGATGATGATGACGAGGACGACCATACCTTTGCTGGATACATGGTCAGCTGTTTCCAATCCCCTTTCTTCTAGCAGGCTCTTAAATGATGACAATGATGATAATGATGGTGACGATAATGATGATAACAATGATGATTTCGATAATGACGAAGACAATGATGACGATGATGATGATGACGGATGCCATACCTTGCTGATACATGGTCAGCCTGTTTCCAATCCCCTTTCTCTAGCAGGCTCTTAAATGATGACGATGCCGACAATGATGACGTTGATAATGACGAAAACAATGATGATGATGATGATGCCATACCTTGCTGATACAGGGTCAGCTGCTTCCAATCCCCTCTCTCTAGCAGGCTCTTAAATGATGACGATGCCGACTATGATGATGTTGATAATGACGATAATGACACAGGACGATGATGATGATGATGATGATGATGATGATGGTGATGCCATACCTTGCTGATACATGGTCAGCTGTTTCCAATCCCCTTTCTCTAGCAGGCTCTTAAATGATGACGATGCCGACAATGATGATGTTGATAATGACGACAACGGACAATGATGATGATGATAATGATATGATAACTGATAAAGACGATGATGATGATGATGATGATGATGATTATGGATGCCATACCTTGCTGATACATGGTCAGCTGCTTCCAATCACCCTCTCTCTCGCAGGCTCTTTAAATGATGACGATGCCGCAAATGATGATGATGATGAGGAATAACGACAGATGATGATGTCGATAATGATGAAGACAATGATAATGATGATGATGATTGATGATGGATTGTGTTGGCCATACCTTGCTGATACCGGGGTCAGCTGCTTCCAATCCCCTCTCTCTAGCGGCGTCTTATTATGTGATGGACGATTGCTCCGACATGATGACGATGATGTTTGATGATGATGATGATGGTGATGCCATACCTTGCTGATACATGGTCAGCTGCTTCCAATCCCCTCTCTCTAGCAGGCTCTTAAATGATGACAATGCTGACAATGATGATGATGATGATTATGACGATGCCATACCTTGCTGATACATGGTCAGCTGCTTCCAATCCCCTCTCTCTCTCGCAGGCTCTTAAATGATGACGATGCCGACAATGATGATGATGATGATGCCATACCTTGCTGATACAGGGTCAGCTGCTTCCAATCCCCTCTCTCTAGCAGGCTCTTAAATGATGACCCCCCCCTGATGATGCGACTAAATGACGATGATGATTGATGATGAGTTATGACAAGCCCATACCTTGCTGATACAGGGGCAGCTGGCTTCCAGTCCCCCTTTGACATACTCGCAGTGCTCTTAAAATGATAACGATGCCTACAACCCCCGCCACCCCAATGAAGATGAGGATGATGATGAGGATGACGATAATGATGATTATGTTAATGATGATGGTGATGATGACATGCCATACCTTGCTGATACAGGGTCAGCTGCTTCCAGTCCCCTCTCTCTCGCAGGCTCTTAAATGATGACGATTGCCGACACTGATGATGATGATGATGAATATGACGATGATGATGATGACAATGATAATAATGATGGATGATGATGATGATGATGATGATGCCATACCTTGTTTTGCTACAGGGTCAGCTGCTTCCAATCCCCTCTCTCTCGCAGGCTCTTAAATGATGAATATGCCGACATAGATGATGATGATGATGATAACGAACAATGATGATGTCGATAATGATGAAGACAATGATGATGATGACAATGAATGATGATGATGACGATGCCATACCTTGCTGATACAGGGTCAGCTGCTTCCAGTCCCCTCTCTCTCGCAGACTCTCAGACTCAGGCTTGAACAGCCCCGATTTGGCGTCCAGCTGTTTCATGCCCTCTTCACGGATCACGCGCCAGTTGTCTTCCAGCAGCTGCCAACAAAGTAACGGGCGTGGCACTGTGTATGCGAGCCAGCTCCACGAAAGGAACATTTCTTCTTCTTCTTCTTGGCTTAACCCTCTCAAGGCTGCAGAACCGAAATCCGCCCGATATTTTTTTCTTACCTGGTGGCCGATGACACCGATTGCGCCCGCTGAACGCCAGGTCTACTAGGTTCACTTTCACTTTCACCCTACCCACAATGCAATATACTAAATTAGTTCTTCCTGTTTCTGACACTCCTGGGTCAGTTTTTGGTCTTTACAGCAAGGGAAAGCCCACAATAGTCTTTTTGAACTGATTTTTCAAAGTGACGCCAAAGTTTTGTTTTTTTTGCCACGTGACGTGAGCAGTATTGACCTGGTCGGATGTTTGGAGTGCCATTACGGATTTTTTCTTCTGATTCATGGTTTGTTGTGTGACATTGTTAGCTTTCGAATGAAAATATCATCGTTGCTATTCAATATGCATCTTTCAGAGATGAAATGTGAGTTTGACTTTATTTTGGGTGATTTTTTTAAATAAAAAATTTGGTGTGACGTTCGGAGTTACTCACCTTCTCTTATGCAATAGGATCGATTCTCGGTTCAATTGATCGGGAGGCATAGGGTTAAACCAATTTTTTAAAAAGAAAAAAAATCAATGTCAGTAACAATCCAATAAATACTGTTTGAGCAGGCAACAAGCTTAAAGCTTATAGTGTGCTCATTAAGATACCCATTACACATCTAACTTGACGGCTGCATAGAAAAAATTATACATACATACATACATATATGCATACATACATATAAATTTAACTAAATAAGAAGAAGAAAAAAATAATAAATGAAAAAAAAAAACAAAAAACAAATGAAGTGAAACAGAATTTTGAAGAGAGACATGGAGATTTATAACTCCACAGCATTAAAACAATATACATACTTTATTCCTTCATTCTTCGTCTTCGATCGCTCAGACAGTTTTCATGTCAATTATGAGCGCAGATGCGCGTCATGCTGGCGTTATGCGCCTTCGGTTAGACACGGCGACGCACGCACCACACACACACACTGCAACAACAACATACAGTATTTATACAACGCTGACTCTTGATATAAATCAAATCAAATCGCACACACACGTTAGCATTCAATGATTCATAACGCATTCAAACAAAAACAGAATACAAAGCGAACACACGCGGATGATATAAATGGAAGTACAGCAGAAACAGACCTAAAGGCAAGAGAGAGAAGATAAAGAGAGTGGAGCTTTAATGACGGGGGAAACAGGTGGGTTTTGTGGTTAGATTTGAAGGCTGAGAGGGTCTGTCGCTGACGGAGAGAAAGAAGAAGTGTGTTACAAGATGTCGGTCCACACACACACACACACACACACAAGCACACAACACACACACACACACACATACACACACACACACACCCAGAGGCATGAGATTGAGAACATTATGATTTAGGCCGGGTTCACATTAGACACGTAAGTTCTTTACGGAAAACCCTAAATAAGTGGAAGAAAGACGGATAAAAAGCTCTTATCAAGGTATTACGCATATTGGAAAAATTTGGACACGTGCGCAAATCTTTTCCCTTCTTTTGTTTCACTCATTTATGGATTGCGGCACGGGGTTTCCGCATGGGAATATCCGCTTACTGTGTGTATACACGGCATTAGGCTCAAAAAAGGCTGAAGTCCCCTGAAACTGAAGCTTTTTTTGTTATTGTTTTTTGGTAATCTATTTCCTTAGAAAACAACATCCGATATGACCCCTCACGTCAAGCTTACCGTAAAAACTGGACTAATAAGACGCACCATGTATATAAGCCGCATCCCTTAAATTTACAGAATCATTAGGTATTTTATTCACAAATAAGCTGCACCAGTTTATAAGCCACAGAGAAAAATGTATGTGTACAAACCAACACAAGTATAGAACTTCTCCTATCAGAACATGAGTATTTAATGCTTACAAATACTTTAAACGTGATATTTGAATCTAGTGATTACCAAAACCAGTTTTGAGTCTAAAGAAGCTAAAAATAGGCTGAACAATGTGGCCATAACAGTTTAATCATACGATAAATGCTAGAATGGGAAAAATCCACAATAAAGCCGCATCAGTCTATAAGCCTCAGAAGTGAGGGGACAAGTAGCGGCTTATAGTCCGCATTTTACGGTACCTCCCTTCAAAAACGGTCTGTACCCCGGTCTGCTCCTTAGTCCACCAGGGTCGACTCTTCCGCGGTCCTACGTTTGTCACAGTGACCGCTGGTCAGTCCGACAGACCGGGACCGATCTCCCGCACACCCGCCGATGCACTTCTCGGGCCTGGATTAACCCACAATGCCACCAGTCGGTGTGGGGGGTGGGGGGGGGGGGGCAATGATACATTACAGCCGAACGATCAACGGTTTCATTCTTTCCAACCGCGACGGAAATCACGACACAGCTTAGTCTGATGTAGACAGTCCTATCGTGTGTCTCTCTCTCTCTCTCTCCTCTCTCCTCTCTCTCTAGTCTCTCTCTCTCTCTCTCTCCCTCTCTCATCCTCTCTATCTCAATCTCTCTCTCTCTCTTTAGTCGCCAGTTTTAGGCTTATAATCTTTAGTTCATGGTTATGTGCTTCCTTGGTATCAGAGCATTGTTTGCTAATTTCATGAACTTCATTTTTAATTTCAATAATCTCTCTCTCTCTCTCTCTCTCTCTCTCTCTCTCTCTCTCTCTCTCTCCCCCCCCCCTCTACAGACAAACCTCTAATTTTAAGACTTCCAAAATGTCCTGAAAATCGTCAAATTGGAGGGTCCGTATTGATGGAGGTTTTCACTGGCAGCCGGAGAAAGAAAAGTTTCAGGCACAGTCATACTCTCTGCTTCATGGCACACATACAATGACATATAAAACTGGATTTGGGTTCTTTCCAAACTCCAATACGTTGTGCACTCTATGTTATTACAGATTTTCACTTCGCGACAGCTCTGTTACTCACCTCCACTCTCTCCAAAATCATTAGTTTTTCTTTTTTCAAAGTCAGTGGTTTTCGTGCGTTTCCTACGCTTTTCCGCCATCTTTTTCTACAACAGGGAAGCGACTCCGCTTTCAGGCCCTTGACCGTGGTTGTTTCCCTTTGCTCGAAGTACTACTGCGGACGACAGCAACGGTCGTAAAAAACCAACAAATTGTGCGGTCGTAAGTCGCGTTTTAGAGGAAGTCGTTTACGAGAGGGTCGTTTACATAGTAAAAATGCTCCGTGCCAACAAATCCGGTCTCAATGAGAGGTGGTCGCTTAACAGAGGGTCTTAAATAGGGGTTTGTCTGTACCTCTCTCTCTCGTCTCTCTCTCGATCTCCGCCATGCACTCTTGCCTGGAAGCAGAAACCCCCACAAAATGCCCAGTCTGGCTGGGGGGGGGCAATGATACGTGAACAGCCGAACGATACGGTTTCTTCCAACAGCGATGGTAATCACGACACAGCTTGTCTCAAGGTGACAGTCTAAACGTCTCTTTCCTCTCTCTCTCTCTCCCCTCTCCTGTCTCTCTCTTTGCTAACACAACTTCCTGTTCTTGTCTCTCACGTCTCTCTCTCTATTTCTTTCTTTCTCTCACTCTCTCTCTCTTTCTCTATGTTAACCAGTTTCTGTCTTTCTCTCTGTAATTATCCTATTCTTCTCTCTCTCTCTACGCTCTCTCTCATCTCTCTTCTCTATATCTCACCTCCCATTCTCTCCTCTCTCACGCACTCTCATTAAATTTCTTTCTCCTCAGCAGTCCCAGGCCATATGGCCATAATGGGTGGGGGGTGTAAAGAAAGTATGGTATCGCGGTTTTCAGTCGTCACTATTGGCCTCCCCGACTGCAGCACATTCCGATTTCAGAGGGAGGAGCCAAAGGAGAAAGAAACAAATTATTTTGAAAGATTTATTTTTTTTAAGGGCCCAGGAGAATGGGCCAATAAGTCAGAAAGAAAGATAGTAGATGATAGAAGGCCAAAGCGAAAAGGCAGAGTCAATCCAACAGACAGAGTCAAAGAGATGATAGTGACGCTAGAAGAAGCTAAAAGCACATAACTTCAAGAAAGTGGTGGGAATATTTTTTTTTAACGAAAAGACCCCCCTGTATCCCCACAGGAGAGACTTGTGGAGGGGCATCCAGCTCCCGTTTGGACGGAGGCACGAGGCATCCACCCACTGCCCCACCCTTTTTGCTTCTCATTAACCCTTTTTACTGCAAGTGTCGCCATTTATGCACCACAATGGTTTATGACACGCATGTCACTAAAAAGGCATCAAAAATCAGGGTCTGTTATCATCCGAAGACCCAATTTTCTTAATTATTGGGAGGTAAGGGATAGGCCTTATGTCAAATATGCAACAGAAGAATACACAATACTGCAGATCGATTTTTTTCTTTACCCAGTTCAGCTTAATAATATATTTGGCTAAAAAAAAAAAAAAGGGGTGACAGCGAAAGGGTTAAACAAGTTATGCTCACTCATTTTGTTCGTTCATTCACTCGTACTTTCCGTTTCTCAGGCATGGTAGTGGGGGCAAAGTGGTTTTCAAGGAAAATGGCCGTGGGTCCAAGGTGGCCGAAGAAAATTCAATAAAATTCAATAAATGACTGTGAAATGTTCACTTGTTCATACCCATTTTCAATGCATTTCTTAACCCCCTGACTGCCAGAGAAAATTAAGCACAAAACATCTTTGGGCAAATCATGTCAAGAAAAAGACAAATGATAGAGACAATCTGGCAAAATGGTAAGGGTATATGGACTCTCTTGACTGTGTCAGAGCAAAAACCGGCATATCAGGTTTATTTCTCTTCATCTGATGACATCATCAGTTGATGTCATCAGGTCAGTACGTAATACGTTGGTGGCAGTCAACAAGGGTTTAAGAATTTTGTTGCAAAACTGTTTCGCGGATTTACCGCGGGGGTATTATTGCGGAGGTCGCACCATGCCTGGTTTCTTCGCTCACCTCCTCCACCCTCCCCAGCCTCTGGTAGGCGTCCCCCAACTGGAAATAGAACCTCCCGTCCTGCGTGCCGGCCTCCTCGCTGTCGATGGCCGTCTGCAGCAGCCCTATGGCCCCCTGGGGGTCGTTGTCCGTGATCTTGATGATGAACCCTAGGTGAGCCTGGGAGAACCCGTCGTCGGGATGGCGATCGAGGATCTGTGAAATAACAGATATAGTCGTTAAAAATTCAAAAACCGTCGTATCTCATTTTTTTAGGTTTTGTTTGAGTAAGATACATTAGTCAGCTCTCTCAGTTTTCCCGCCACCTCAACCAGGAACGACGTTCTGTCTGGGTAAATGAGGTTGTGAAAATAGAAGAAAAGCTCATTAGTCCCAAATTCAGATCTTAGTTTAACCCTTTCGCCGCCAGCCCTTTTTCAGAGCCAAAAATACAATTAAACTTATCTGGGTAGAGAAAGAAACAAAAAATCCTGCAATATTG
>JAGGCT020003588.1:0-5000 GCA_017654935.2 Phymorhynchus buccinoides
TTTATCAGGGAGGGGGAGGGGGTCTGCTGGGGTCTGTGTCTCCTGGGGTCTTGTTCTCTTTCCTTCTGATGAGGGACGGTGATTTGGTGATTTTAATGCCTCACAAAGAAGGGGCAATGTCTCGGAGAAGTAGGTCTTGTTGAGTGGAGGGAGGGGTCTGGATGCGGGAGGTGATTTTCAAATGCCTACAAAGAAGGGCAGTAATGTCTCGTAGAAGTAGGTCTTGTAAGGGAGGGAGTCTTATATCGGGAGGCCTTATAAGGGAGGTCCCTCTGTGTTGTGTAGTAGGCCCATCCTGCGGCATGCAAGTCAGTCGTTTCCGACCATGACTGCCACGATAGCAAAAAAGAGGGGAGGAGGAGGGAGCGGGGGGGGGGGGGGGGAAGGCAGGCAGCTGGTGCTATTCCCGGGCCGGCTGATCCCAAACAAAAATGTTTATAGTGAGATCCTTGACCAGGGTACATCCCCTTCTCTTATCTCTCTACTCTCTCTCTCCCCCCCTCTCTCCTCTCTCTCCCTCTCTCTCTCTCTCCCCCTCCTTCCCTCTCTCTCTCTCTCCTCTCTCCCCCCCCCTCTCGCTCTCTCTCTCTCTCTCTCTCTTCCTCTCTCTCTCTCTCTCTCTCTCTCTCTCTTTTTCTCTCTCTCTTCTCTCTCTTCTCTCGCGGCCAAACCACAAACAAAAGGTAGAGCTTAAGTCAGTAGGCGAGGACGGGAGCTGCGCGAGATGGCCGTTGAGGGAAGGTCCCCATAAGGGCAAACCAACCAAAAATAAAGTTGTGCTATATGGAGAGCCTTGCCACAGGGTACATCCCCCCTCTCCTTCTCCTCCTCTCTCTCTCTCTCTCTCTCTCTCTCTCTCTCTCTCTCTCTCTCTCGCGGCCAAAAGGGACGTGCGGAGGACGGAGCTGGCTATCTGGCCGTTGACACAGGGAAGGTCCCCAAAGGCCAACCAACCAAAAAATAAAGTTGTTTATAGTGGAGAATTCCTTGCCCAGGGTACATCCCCCTCTCTCTCTCTTCTCTCTCTCTCTTTCTTTCTCTCTCTCTCTCTCTCTCTCTCTCTCGCTCTCTCTCTCACTCTCTCTTCTCTCTCTCTCTCTCTCTCCTCTCTCTTCTCTCTCGGCCAAGGCTTGGCGGAACGGGAGCTGGCTAGCTGGCCGTTGACGGGAAGGTACCCCAAAGGCAAACCAACCGAAAAATAAAATTTGTTTATAGTGGGGATGCCTTTGGCCCAGGGTACATTCCCTCTCTCGGCTCTCTCGTCGTCCTCTCTCACTCATCTCTCTCTCTCTATTTCTCTCTCTGCTCTCTCTCTCTCTCTCCTCTCCCTCGCTCTCTCTCTCTCACTGCCAAAACGGCATTGCGAGGACGGTAGCTGTGTCTAGCTAGGCCGTTGACGGAAAGGTCCCCAAAAGGCCACCAACCAAAATTAAATTGGTGTATAGTGGAGATGCCCTGCCCCAGGGTACTCTCTCTCTCTCTCTCTCTCTCTCTCTTCTCTCTCCCATTTCTCTCTCTCTCTCTGTCTCTCTCTCTCTTCTCTCTCTCTCTCTCCTCCTCTCTCCTCTCTGTCTCTCTACTCTCTCTTTTCTCTCTCTCTCTCTCTCTAGTCTCAGTCTCGGGAAGTGGTCTCTCCTTCTCTCTCTCTCTCTCCTCTCATCTCTGCTCTCTCTCTCTCTCGTCAAAAGGAGTGTAGGACGAATGTTTATATCTGGCCGTTGTGGAAGTCCCCACAGTCCAACCAACCCATCCCAGTGGTTGCAGCACAATAGAGATTCCGTCAGCGCAAATGCCCCCCCCGCTCCCCCCCCCCCCTAAACGTTTGAGCGTCTCTAATAGTAGCTTACAGATCCACCTGATCACGTGTCAAAATCACGTGTTTCGCTCTGTCTTTCCCTCTATCAATAGCGAGTGTGAATAAATCTTGTTATTTGACCAGGTGTTGAAGGTCCCATACAATATGCCAACCAATCCCAGTGGCTGCAGCACAATAGAGATCCAGTCACGCAAATTTCAAGTTGGGGGGCATTTGTATGTGGGTCATAGCTACCTAGGAAAAAAACAAAAAACCAAGGGACTTAATCGTCGTGGATCAGTGTATCTTTTTAACACAGCCCTAGATCTAGACACAAGCAAACTGGACGATGCTTACCTGGTGTCATGAGAAATAAATCCTCCCGTGAAATATATCCCCCGTCACCGTAATATGCATGCCCCGCCACAACCGTAGCTATAACTATTTTAAACCAATTTTTGTTTTGTTGTTGAGATTTGAGTGTCAATCTACACAAAACGAACCGACAAACAGACACTAGGGGGAGAGCACTTCGTGCAAATTAGAGTTGTTTACCTCCATTACTCGGTCAAATACCATAGCAACAGAGCAACAATGGCGTCAAAGCTTCAAAACGCAGGATGCGAGTCAGCGACTTGCAAACATTTTATAACAAGAAAAATTAGGGGTGGCCAGTGGCCACAAACTGATAAAACTTGCAAAATGTGACGTAAAAATATAAATGACACATTTTTTTTATAGAATGACCCACGGTGTTCTAAGTGTTGTATGTCTGATCAAACACACGAGTCGATAGGCTACGAGAGATGATAGTAGAGTGACTTCCCCCGTTTGACCGATTGAATTAGGCAAGATCACTCCCACACACCATGACATTACTCCCCTTAATTATTTCCGAACAATTCATATTGAGTCGGCGGTGTGTGTGTGTGTGTGTGGGGGGGGGGGGGGGGGGGGGGGGGGGGGATGTTAATCGACATCTTTGCCGATAAATCGACGTCGCAAACCCCATGTCACTTGCTTTCGTCGTTTCAGTCCAAAATGGCGGACGATATCAACACGAAACGTCCATTCGGACAAAAGTAATTCATACTAAATTTCAGAAAATGATATCACCGACTTCTCAATACTTTTGTGAAAATAGGGTTTTACGCCCTCTTCGGCCTTTCGGCCATGTGGGGCATTTGTAAATACAAAGATGGTGGGAACAATACTGGAGGCAATGCCCGGAGGCAGCGCCACACCAGTAAAGTCCCGATTTTTTTGCAACAATACAGATATTATGTGTAGCGGTAACCACGCCTCGGTTAAACCTCATCGGCTATGGTACCACCACAAGACATTGGACGTCATCTCTTCGATAGGGGAAGACGGGGTAAAAAGCGCATGGGCGGGTAAGAAGCCCACCCCAATTATCTCATGAAATGAAGCAAATTTCAGTCTCATTTTGCCCATGAGACGAGCGTTAATGTCTAGCATTGGTCTCATGGGCAAATTTGACTGAAATTTTCTTTATTTCATGAGATAATTGGGGTGGGCTTCTTACCCGCCCATGCGCTTTTTACCCCGTCTTCCCCTATATATTTTAGTGATGAGTCCTCTGCTCTTTCTATCCACGCCACAGTAACATACGCCTCTGAATGTATTCAGGCGCGAATGGTTCCCAAACGTCAAACAATAGGGCATTTGCCAAGAGTCTTCATTCTGTATACTAGACTACTAATTTGCCCGCACTCGTTCTGCCCGAGTTACGCTGACCTTTTTAATTCAACTCTCTAAATTCAACTCAGTGAATTTCAAGGTCGTCCTCACGTGGCAAATGCCCTATTCGAAAGGGGAAAGGGGAAAGGGGGAAAGAGGGATATATGTCACGTAGCACCGGATTAGCTTGCTATATTGGCCACTGCAAACGATCACCTTTTGCAAGAGTGAATGTCCCTTGGGGTGGGGGTGGGGGGGGGGAAGATGCTTGAGTACTGTCCAAACAAGGACATAACTCTCGCCAATAACCCAATTTGAGGCCACTGAATGGCTGCCTTTTGCTAGAGTGAATGCCCTGTTGGATACTGATCAACAAGGGCTTAACTCTTGCCGTCAAGGGCGTTAATAACCCTACTTGCAGTGGCCAATAGATCGAGATCGATCATTTGTTTCGTTGTTATTTTTGTTGTGGCTCTTAAGTTCCATTTGTTTTTCTTCCTCGCATTAGGCTAGTACGGTCAGCTTTGTTGTTGTTGTTTTTTGTCGTAATGTTCAACATTCACATACATAGGGGAAGACGGGGTAAAAAGCGCATGGGCGGGTAAGAAGCCCACCCCAATTATCTCATGAAATAAAGACAATTTCAGTCAAATTTTTCCATGAGACGAATGCTAGACATTAACGCACGTCTCATGGGCAAAATGAGACTGAAATTTGCTTCATTTCATGAGATAATTGGGGTGGGCTTCTTACCCGCCCATGCGTTTTTTACCCCGTCTTCCCCTAGGCCTATTACGAACGTGCGTGTGTACGTGTGTGCAACAGACACACACATGCACACACACACACACACACACATACACGCGCGCGCGCGCACGCACACACACACACACACACACACACACGCACACACACACAACGCACGCGCGCACGCGCACACACACACACACACACACACACACACACACACACACACACACACACACACACACACACACACACACACACACACACACACACACACACGAACACACACACACATTCACGATTGAAAGAGAAAGAAAAAATATATATTCACCCGGTAAACTGAATCGAATCCTTAGCAACACCAAACCATCACCTAATAAAATATATTTTAAGAAAACAGTCAAAACTTCGTGCACAGAAATGTTCACAAAAACACTTATTCAGAACACTACACCTTTTACACGTAGTAGTCATCTTGACAATTCAAAACATCGGGGACTTCAACCCTTTCACCGCCAAAGTCGCATTTTAGCACCACAGTGACTTTTACCCATGTCACTAAAAGGCATCAAATTGGGGTCTGTTATCCAAAGACCCTATTGTCCTAGTCTTGGGAAGTAAGGATAGACCTTATTTTATTTTACGTCACAGAAGAATCCCCAATACTGCAGATGCATTTTGTTCTCTACCCAGGTAAATTTAATGGACAATTTTGGCTGAAATATGGCTGGCGGTAAAAGGGTTAATCATTCCTGGT
>JAGGCT020000358.1:0-2500 GCA_017654935.2 Phymorhynchus buccinoides
AGCCACCTCTTTCTTCATACAGTAAACAGATACGCTACCCCCCCCCCCCTCCCTCTCTATTCCCCATCCCTCTGGTGTGTGTGTGTGTGTTACATGTCTTGTTTTTAGTCCGTCACCAAGACGGACTATTGCGATGGGCTGGTTTGTATTTTTGTTTGTTTGTTTGTTTGTTTTTTTGGGTTTTTTTTGGGGGGGGTTTCTGTCTGTCCCAAGGATATCTCCCGAACCGCTTGACCGAATCGCGTCAAATTTTGTGTGAAGGTGTGCCTCCTTAATAGGAAGAGATCGGCGCAAACCATTTTGCCGTCGTGACCTTGACCTTGACGTACGACCTTGAAAACCGAAAATCTATTTTTAGCCATATCTCGGGCACCGATCAACATAGGATGTTGAAACTTGGTATGAAGGTGGTTTGGCTTATGCCCGTTCTGATGATGGCATACCGATCAAGGTCAAGGTCAAGGTCAAAAAGATCGCTGGAGCCTGAAAATCGGAGGGTCATTTTTTTCTCCTTCTGTCTGTCCCAAGGATATCTTTCGAACGGGTTGACAGAATCACGTCAAATTGTGTGTGCTGGTGTGTCACCATGAGAGGACCTTGAAAAAATATTTCAGGGGCCATAACTCCCACACCGTTAGTGTTAGAGTCTTCAAATTTGGCATGAAGGTACTTTGGCTTATGCCCGTTCTGATGGTGGCATACCGATCAAGGTCAAGGTCACGGTCCGGGCGATCCGTAGGCCTTGAAAGTGGTAGGGGTCTACACATTGGGTTTTAAGCCATATTTTCCACATTGGTACTTGACAGAAGCGCTTCAGATTGTGTGTGGTACTGTATACCCTAGAGAAGAAAACATCCGAGCATAAATTATCACCATGCTGACCTTGACCTTGAAGTGTGACCTTCAAAACCGAAATTTCCTTCTTTGCGCTATATGTTTCTTCTTCAAGCTGTATCTCGTGAACTAGAAGACAGAATCCCTTCCAATTTTGTGTCAGGATGTGACACTCTACGGGGTGTCGCAAGTGCGTGGCATTGCTGGTGACGGACATGTCTGCCGCTCGGCGACGCCCTTGTTTTTATTATTATTATGGTACAAGTATATTTGTCCATGATGTTGCATATAATGATATAGTGTGTGTCGTTTCTGATAGTAATTAGTATAGACATCACTCTGTATTGACGTGTGAGTGTTTAAATATGAGTGTGCTTTGTTTTATATTTCTGTCCCCCAAGTGGGTATGAAATACACAATTTGCCTTGCCTTGCTGTCTCTGTGTGTGTGTGTGTGTGTGTGTGTGTGTGTGCTTTGTTTTATGTGTGTGTGTGTGTGCGTGTGTGTGTGTGTGTGTGTGTGCGTGTGTGTGCGTGTGTGTGCGTGTGCGTGCGTGTGCGTGTGTGTGTGTGTGGGGGGGGGGGGGCATGCATACACGCTTGCGCGGATACGACGAGCATGAAGGTTGTCGTTTTTATCAGCTTTTTGACACTAAATATTACACAAAATGTCTTCGAGTGTTCATGGCTTCTATTCCTATTTTGGTCCTTTCTCTCCTTTTCCTCTTCAACTCCTCACCCCCTTCCCTTCAAGGAAGTGAAAATAGGGTGTTACGCCCTCTTCGGCCTTTCGGCCATGTGGGGCATTTGTAAATACAAAGATGGTGGGATCAATACTGGAGGCAATGCCCGGAGGCAGTGCTAAACCAGTAAAGTCCCGTTTTAAAAAAAAAAATAATACAGATATGTGTAGCAGTAACCGCGCCTCGGTTAAGCCTCATCGGCTATGATACTACCACAAGTTGTATGAGTAATTCCCTTCAAGGTATAGGCCCTATCTCTTTTGTTTCAAAAAGCCACTTTTAGTCCTTTGAAAAAGACCACACACACACACACACACACACACACACACACACACATACCACCCTTTCCCCTTTCCTTGCCGTATTTACCACTGTACCTATCTTGATTCTAGGAACATTTCACTCCTGTCCTTATATGGTCTTCTGAGTTACACACCACCCTTTCCCCTTTCCTTGCCCTATTTACCACCCTCTAGGAACATTTCACTCCCCCCCCCCCCCCCCCCCTCACTAAGTTACAAACGAATATTTCGCCGGGTATTTCTTCTTCCTGTTTTAGCAGTTGCAGGCGAGAGACAGAGAGAGAGAGAGAGGGGGGGGGGGGGGGGGGGGGGGGGGAGTGTACGAATACCAATTGCCAAGAGGTGGCACGAAGCAAACACGTGAAAGAAGTCATATTGATAGCTATAGGTCCTTTTAGAGGGTCTTGGGGTTTTCTGTTTCAGCAGACAAGTACAGTTTGTTCTTTTTCTTGTTTCGAGACGTCAACACCAAACGTAGGCTGCTCGCCTGACTGCACAACATTGCACAGCACCGTTTCGAGACGTCAACACCAAACGTAGGCTGCTCGCCTGACTGCACAACATTGCACAACACGACCCCCCCCCCCCCCCCTCTGTTACAAAACCCTCTTTACTATGTACA
>JAGGCT020000358.1:7500-15000 GCA_017654935.2 Phymorhynchus buccinoides
TTGAGGACGATCTGTGCACAACTGGATCAGTTGCTGCACCCTGCAGGTCAGTGAGGGAATGGGGTTGAAGTTGTGGGATGATATCTAGTGGTGAGAGAGAGAGAGAGAGAGAGAGAGAGAGAGAGAGAGAGAGAGAGAGAGAGAGAGAGAGAGAGAGAGAGAGAGAGAGAGACAGACAGACAGACAGACAGACAGACAGACAGACGACAGGCAGAAGAAAGTACAGTCGAACCACATTTAACGGGCACCTCAGTATCGCAGGCACATCTGTATGCCGGGCAGTTTTTGTCAGTTTGCAATTTGTTCCTTATTTATTACTAATGGTATCTCCGGTATTGGGACCACCCCGCTATTCAGGACAATGGACAGTGACCTTAGTCTGAATCACTATTAATTAATAAATTGAATGAGCCTTCTTGAGGAAGGTGAAATTTAATTGTAATTATTATGAGGTTAGTGATGTTAGTGGGAGGACAGTTTGAGTATCCGAGCCGCTTGCTGTTACCCTTTCCCGCATCAGGATTTAGCAAGAAGCAAGTTCTCTAGACTGAAAAAATGCAATTACAGGGAGGGGACTGCTACATAAGAAAATGTAGAAGGGAGGGAACTGTCCTCCCACTAACATCACTAACCTCATAATAATTACAATTAAATTTCACCTTCCTTAAGAAGGCTCATTCAATTTATTAATTATTTTTCGGTTAGCAATGTATTTAGTGGTAAGGACAGTTTGAGATATGCATCCAAATTTCATATACATCCAAATTGGTAGAACAAGTATATTTTAATATTTTTTTGTCAATACGAGTTTTAAATGCATTTACTGAAGGTGCATTGACGGTATCAAATGATAAATTGTTCCATAAATTTGTTATTCTATTAGTAAAGAATGAATGAAACTGTCTGGTGTTGGTTAGTGTTTTGGTTAGTTTAAAATTGTGTCCCCGAGTAGTATTATGACTAGATAAGTGGAAAAGAGGTGCAGTAGTTGAGGAATCATACAAACCATGCAACATTTTATAAACCACTATCATGTCTCCTCGCACCATTCTATATTCCAAGCTTGGTAGATTTAGCCATTTTAGGCGTTCTTCATAATTAAAGTCATGGGTACCAATTATACATCTTGTAAACCTTCTTTGCACGCCTTCAATCAAATTTATATGTTTTCTAAAATAAGGACTCCAAACTGAGTTACCATATTCTAAAACAGAACGAATAAGAGACTTAAATAAGGGAACCATTATATCTTTAATTTTGTAGGTTATTGTTCTCATTACCAGACCTGCCATACGATTAGCTTTCTTAACAATATTATTTATATGTTCATCGAAACTAAGATTTGGATCAACGATAATTCCCAGATCTTTTTCAGCTGTAGTGGTTTCAAGTTTACAAAGCACCTTACCATCACTCATAAAGTAGTCGTAATTGGGATTGTTTCTACCACAGTGCATTTCTTTGCACTTTTCTGCGTTAAATTTTAAAAGCCAAGTGTCTGTCCATTCAACTAATTTGTGGATGCATAATTGTAAATTGTCTCTGTCTTGAGTTGACTCTATTGTTGAATATGCTTTGGTATCATCTGTAAACATTTTTATTTTACAGTCCACTAGGTCAGGCATGTCATTAACATAGTATATAAAAAGGATCGGTCCTATCGGTTCAATGTCAGTGATGATGTCATTAATATACAATAAAAAATAACAAGGGGCCTAGGACAGAACCCTGGGGAGCACCTGCCGGAATTCGTTTTGATTCAGACTTTTCACCTTTAATGACTACAGATTGTTGTCGGTTATGAAGATAATCGCGAAAAAAATTAAGTAACTTCCTTCTAATACCCGCAGCCTCCAGCTTGTACAGAAGTCCTTTGTGCCAGACGCGATCAAACGCTTTAGATATGTCAAAATAAATAGTTTGTGTTGCTAAACCGCAATCAAATGAAGAACAGAGGTGATTGTATGTAGCTAAGAGCTGGTTCACTGTAGAATCACCTGGTGTAAAACCTGATTGGGATGGAGTAATTATGTTGTATGTCTTAAAAAATGTGTACACATGCTTGTGCACACACCTTTCTAGTACTTTGCCTAGACAGCTAAGAAGTGAAATTGGACGATAATTGTTGCATAGTTCTTTAGGTCCTTTTTGTAGATAGGGGAAATGTGTGCGATTTTCCATAAGGATGGAAATTTACTTTCATTTAGGCATCGATTGAATAACTGAGTAAAAGGATTGACTATGACATAAAGCGCATGCATCAGAAGCTTGTTGTGTATGAGATCTGGGCCAGTAGCTTTAGCTTTGTCTAAATTTTTAATAACAGATACAACATCTTCCTCAGTAAGTACTAATTCATTGGTTTCATGATTGGCAAATGGTATCTGTGGCAATTCATCATCATCATTGTCTAAAGTGGCTTGTTCAATGAAAAAGTTATTCAATGCATTTGCTTTATCTTTGTTAGAATAGTATAGGGTATCGTTTGAGAGTAAGGGGGGTATCTCTTCATTGTTAATGCCTTTTTTGTTAAAAAAAAAAGAAAGGATCTTACTAGCTTCCACCAGTCCTTGTGACCAAACTTTTGGGGATCTGATGCCTTTTCATCAATATCAGTATGTAACTCGGACTGCCATTCTCTCTCGTTAGTTGTGACATAGTTACGAAATTTTCTAAAGTTTTGCCAATCTTCAGGATCATTTGTTTGTTTTGCTATAGCATGGATGCACTTACGTTCCTCTATCAATAAGCGAATATCATCAGTTAACCAGGGTACATCATTTGGGTAAACAGTTATAATTTTAGTAGACATGCACTGTTTAGCTAGGGTCATGAATGTCTCTGTGAAAAGTTCAGTAGTATCGTCAATAGTTTCCATACTTAACATATGTTCCCAATTGACGAGATTCCTGGTTTAGATTAAATCTTCCTGCTACGCTTTGCAGATGACATTGTCTTGATCTCATCTACTCCCTCTGGACTACAAAACCAAATTAACAATTTAGAAACAGCATCTAAACAATTAGGACTTACTGTAAACTTAGATAAAACGAAAGTAATGGTATTTCGAAGAGGGGGCCACTTATCTGCTAGAGAATCGTGGTCATATAATGGGAAGACGATTCAAGTCGTTAACAGCTACACATACCTAGGATTCTTATTAACAACCAAACTCTCTTTGCCTCTGCTTGTAGTGAACTGGCAAGTAAAGATAACAAAAAAGTTATCGAATTACTGAAGACAATGTGGTCGCTCGGAACATTTGATTCCACAATCTTTTTTCAACTTTTTGATGCCCAAATCAAGCCAATGATGACGTACGCATCTGAAATTTGTGGCATCACAAAAATGTCAAGTATATAATTGTCACACCTTTTTGCTTGTAAGAGACGTCTTGGTGTGACCAATAGGACACCTAATCTTATGGTTTATGGTGACGCAGTTATACATTGACACTACAAGTTCAACCATAAGATATTGGTTAAAGCTACGTAAACTTTCTGATGACAGATTACCTAAGCAAGCACTAGCCATGCTAGAAAACTATCTGCAATCACAAAGACAAACACAAACAAACTGGCTCAAGTCGATCAAAAATTGTTTATATTCACTTGGTTTCCAGGATGCCTGGAATATAGAAATTTCAAATGAAGCCTGTTTTTTGCATTCGGTCAAGCAAAAGCTTGTTCAAAATATTCGGCTTGACTGGATTTTAAAGGCACAGTCTAGTGATCGTTTTTCAGCATATCGATTGTTTAAAACATTTCACCAAGCAAAAAAATACATTAACAACATTACTATAAAAAGCTTAGGGACTGTTTGATCAGATTTCGTTTTGGTATAAATGAACTAGCTACAAATAAGAGATACCAGACCTCCAACTCCACTGATTGCACTTTTCTGCCCCGGTTTATTAGAAAACGAAGATCACTTTCTCATTCATTGTCCTATGTACACTGAAGCTTGAGGCAAATATCTTAGGCAACCATTAAACAGTGTATCAAATTATGATATTAGCCATTTGTTGTCTCTGCAAGATGTTGATCTAAACAGAAAACTTGCCATGTATATCTACTACGCCTTCAAGAAGCAAGGGGAGCAGTTGAACATCGTGTAATGTTGTACTGTAATAATATTTAGTCAGTTGTTACAGCAAGTCGAGAAGGATGGAAGTTCAGTTTAACGTCGCGTATCGGCTTTCGCCATGTACGACGGGCTGAACAAACCAACCAGGGTATAAACAAAAATTTATGTTCCTGAATCACTGTCTTAGCCAAAAGGCCGATAAGCGATCAGAATATGAACATATGAGCAAGTCGAGAACAGACCCATTGGTCTATTTATATTTAGATGGAGTCATATGCATGGAGACCTATACTAATTTTCTATGCACTTGTTATCTTTTTGCTGTAGACCTATGACCAATACTTATGTTGTGTTTATTGTTGCTAGGCGCATTTGCATATATTCATTTGTTTATTATTTACATTCTTTTATTTATTTCTGTGCTTATTGACTTATTTATTTTCGACTTGAATTACGGGTGGGCGAAGGGTAGGGACGGGTGGGGACAGGCAGGGAAGGGAATGAGGAAATAAGCATGTGTCAGTGTCAGTGTCAGTCTCTCTCTCTCTCTCTCTCTCTCTCTCTCTCTCTCTCTCTCTCTCTCTCTCTCTCTCTCTCTCTCTCTCTCTCTCTCTCTCTCTCTCTCTCACACTCTCTATTTCTCTCTCTCTTGTTTTTTGTTCTCTTTCTCTCTGTGTCTCTGTCACTCTGGAAACAAAGTTGTTGTTAAACATTAAAAAAAACATATATCAATCGACATTGTCTAAGGGTTTTCGAGTAATTAAACTGAAAATTTGCCCAACTTCGGCAATGTTCAGCAATACTTCCGGTTGATACATCCGGTGTAATGTTACATAGAAAGTGTTGCTATGCTACTTTTCATAAAATACTGAGAATATGAACACAATCCGTGCAGCCATTCTCAAGTTATTCCAGATTTAAATTTTGGCCATTTTGGGGGGCCATATTTTGGCCAAAGTTTGGTCAATCAGTATGATATTTAAATTTCAGCATAAGAATAGTGTCCTTCAAATATTCTGCATATTTCAACGAAATGGGCTGCAAAATAAACAAATACCAAATATAGAAAACAGTGAAAGCAACAACCAAATTTGCATACATTTGAATAACTTCCAAACTATTTAACATATCATCACCAAACTCCTTTCCGACCTGGGCCAACATGAGGGCTACAATATCCAGTAGTTAGTTTTGTGATATCACTTCCGGTTTTGGCTAGTCTGTGAACCAAATGAAAGCTGCAAGTTCCAAGCTGGAGCACTTCCGGTTAGATTTTATAGCGCAAATGTTGGACATTTATTTTTAAGTAAAATTCGGAAAATATGAACGAAATCCGTTCTGCCGTTTTTGAGATATTTAAGACTAAAATTTCTGGGATTGGGGGCCTATTATTATGCCGAAAATTCGGCGAAATCATTTAATATTTCAAATTTTACATACCCATATGGTCGGTCCTGTAACTGTTCTGAAATTTCAGCCAAATCAGACCAAAAAGGGAAGAAAAAGAAAAAGAAAAAGAAAAGAAAAAAAAAGATTTTTTACAAATGCAATAATATTCTCCCTAAAGGGGAGAATCCTGATAAGGATGATTATATTATTAACAGATCAGGACAGTCTGATTCAAACTTCCTCTTCACAAGTGGGCTTACCCATATCTTCTCACACACCCCTCCTCGCTTCAGCTCAAGTGCCAGCAGCCACCCCCTCCCCCACCCCCACCCCCATCCCCTCTTCAGCTCAAGTGCCAGCAGCCACCCCCTCCCCCACCCCCATCCCCTCTTCAGCACAAGTGCCAGCAGCCACCCCCTCCCCCACCCCCATCCACTCTTCAGCACAAGTGCCAGCAGCCACCCCCTCCCCCCCCCCACCCCCATCCACTCTTCAGCACAAGTGCCAGCAGCCACCCCCTCCCCCACCCCCATCCACTCTTCAGCACAAGTGCCAGCAGCCACCCCCCCCCCCCACCCCCATCCACTCTTCAGCACAAGTGCCAGCAGCCACCCCCTCCCCCACCACCACCACCCCCCTCCCCTCTTCAGCACAAGTGTCAGCAGCCACCTCCTCCCCCACCCCCACCCCCACCCCCCTCCCCTCTTCAGCACAAGTGTCAGCAGCCACCCCCTCCCCCACCACCACCTTCACCCCTGCTACTGTGGACGTCATGACGGCGACACCCAGACGACTGTTCAGTGCGCGGCCAGCAGAGCAAGGTGACAGGACGAAACCCAGGATCGCCGCCATTGTCTGTCTGCCGGATGACAGAGTCGTCATGCCGGACTACTATAACAGCAAAGTGAAGGTGATGGGGGTGACTCCTCCACACACGATATCTGACTCTGTAGAATGTAAGGAAAAGCCATGCTGCCTGGCTCTCTTGTCTGACGGCCTGGTTGCCGTGACAACATGGACCAACCTGATCTATCTGATCAGTGTGACGAAGAAACTTACAGTGACGTCACAGATAACGACAGTTAGGGAGTATGATGGTATAGCAGGACTGAGTGACGGACTGTTATTGGTTAGTTGTAGGGGAGCCATAAGCACCGGTCCTGCTGCAGTACACGTGCTGACCCGACGTGGTGACGTGGTGAGAATTGTCACTGACAGCAGCAGGCTGCCAGGACTAAAGTCACCAGATTACATCTTTGTTGACGTGGACAACCACGTCCTGGTGGCTGACTGCCATGCAAACCTGGTGCACAGGATAGAGGTCAGTTCTGGCCACGTCACCCACACCTATGACCACACTGACATCAGGTATCCTAGACAGGTGTGTGCAGACAGGGCCGGGAATGTTTATGTAGCGTGTTATGACGGTAGTGCTAGGGATGGTTGGGTGTTGGTGAGGAACAAGGGGGGACAGTGGAGACGACTGGTGACCTCTGACCCCAGTGACCCCGGGTATGTATGTCCTGGTGGGCTGTGTCTGACCAGGACAGGACGTCTGGTGGTGACATGGGGTGATCTCTTCCGCTCTTACAGTGTTGTTGTCTGTTATGACTTGCTGTAGACCTCTCACCTTAGCCTTCAGCCTACTGTGTGTGTGTGTGTGTGTTTATGAGTGTGTGTGTTTATGAGTGTGTGTGTGTGTGTGTGTGTGTGTGTGTGTGTGTGTGTGTGTGTGTGTGTGCGTGTGCGTGTGCGTGTGCGTGCGTGCGTGCGTGCGTGCGTGTGTGCGTGTGTGTGCGTGCGTGCGTGCGTGCATGCGTTTGTATGTGTGTGTGCGCGCGCACACGTGTGTGTATGTGTTTGTGTGAATGTGTGTGTGTGTGTGCGTATGTGTGTGTGTGTGTGTGCGCGTGTGTGTGTTCGTGTGTGTGTGTGTGTATGTGTGTGAATATGAGTGTGTGTGCGTGCGTGCGTGCATGAGTCCTTGTGTGTGTGTGTGTGTGTCAGACGTTGTGCCATGACAGT
>JAGGCT020003589.1:0-13148 GCA_017654935.2 Phymorhynchus buccinoides
AGAGAGAGACAGACAGGGACACAGAGAGAGACACAGAGAGACATACAGAGACATGAGACACATACAGATAGATAGACAAAGACAGAGGGAGAAAACAGAGACAGAGAGACAGAAACAGACAAACAGAGAGACAATAGGGCTCTACAAAGACAGAGATAGAGAGGGGGGGGGGCCGAGACAGAAAGCACGAGAGAGACACAGACAGACAAACATACACACACACACACACACACACCACCCCCCACCCCCCCACACACCACACCCAGAGGAACGCCGGACAGATAGTCGAAGCAACCGTAAGGCCAACACAGAAAGTTCCCGTTCCCCGTTTTGTAGCGCCTCTCTCTCGTCTCTTTCTCTCTCTCTCTCGTCTCTCTCTCTCTTTGTATTAATCTTTGTAGATTACGGTAAAAAAAAAAACAACACTCTTTTTATTAACATCCTTGTGACAGACAGGAAAAGAACAACAAACAACAAAAAACAAACCAAGGCGTCGTGACCGAGGCGTCGCCGGACGGCAGACATTTCCATCACCAGCAATGCCAGGCACTTGCGACAAACGATATCAATCATCTCCAACCCCCCCGTAGCATAATTGTCATTCACCGTAGGTGATCGGACTTTGCCATCGTCTGGTTTGTATTTTTGTTTTTTTGTTTTTGTCCGTCACCTCTACGGTGATCAGACTTTGTGGTCGTCTGGTTTGTATTTTTGTTTTTGTCCATCACCATAGGTGATCGTATTTTACATGGGCTGGTGTTTGTATTTGTTGTGTGTTTTTGTTTGTTTGTTTGGTTTGTTTGTTGTTGTTCTGTCTGTCCCAAGGATAATCTCGGATCCACGAACCGCTTGACTGAATCGCTTCAAGTTTTGTGTGGTGGCGTGTCACCATCAGAGGAAGGCATCCGCGCATACCATTATAGCCGTCGTGACCTTGAACTTGGCGTACGACCTTGAAAAACCGAAAATCTTTCAGGTGCCATAACTCCCTCACCGTTAGTGTTAGAGTCTTCAAAAATTGGGCATGAACTGTACTTTGGCTTATGCCCCGTTCTGATGGTGGCATACCGATCAAGTTCATCAAGGTACCACGTATTCGGGCTGATCAGTAGGCCTTGAACAGGTGGTAGGGTGTCTAAACTGGTCATGCTATTTATAATAATATTAATTGGGTTTTGTCTAAGCCATAGTTTTTCCACATTTTTACTTACGGGTGTACTTGACAGAAGCGCTTCAGATTGTGTGTGGTACTGTATACCCTAGAGAAGAAAACAAGGAAACATCCGAGCATAAATTATCGCCATGCTGACCTTGACCTTCAAGTGTGACCTTGAAAACCGAAATTTCCTTCTTTGCGCTATATGTTTCTTCTTCAAGCTGTATCTCGTGAACTCGTGAACTAGAAGACAGAAACCCTTCCAATTTTGTGTCAGGATGTGGCACTCTACGAGGTGTCGCAAGTGCGTGACATTGCTGGTGACGGACATGTCTGCCACTCGGCGACGCCCTTGTTTCTTTCTAAATGTGTTCTATTTCATACAACATACAGATAAAACATACTCTTATTTGCCATTAAATTAATAGATCGCGCGCGATCTATTAATCAGAGACGGGAATAGGGGTCTACATAAGCCTACTGCTGAATAGATCGCGCGCAATCTATTAATCGGAGACGGGAATAGGGGTCGACATAAGCCTATGATGAATAGATCGCGCGCAATCTATTAATCGGAGACGGGAATAGGGGTCGACATAAGCCTACTGCTTTACTATGCTTCATCCCTCGGGACGGACGAACGAACAGATAAAAGGCGATATATTTTCTTAGATTGTGGTTCTTCCTGAACCAATCTGACTTTCCGAGAAAACAGGTTATCTAATTCTGTTCAGCTTATTTGTAAAGACTACAGAACTAAGGTATAAAAAAGCAATTCAAAAGAGGAGAGAGGGAGAGAATGAAAAGTGTACACCTGCTTGTTCGCGTGAGTGCGTGCGCGTTGTGTGTGTGTGTGCGTGTTGTGTGTGCGCCGCGCGACGCCCGAGTGTGTTGTGTGTGTTAGCTGTGTGTGTGTGAGGGTGGGCTTTTGGGCAGAAAGAGAAAAAAAGCCATGTAATGGCAAAATAAACGGGGGAAGAGAAGTGATGGGGGAAAATCCGGGTGGGAATGATTAAAGAAACAGTGTGAACCAGGGCAGCGGAAGGAATAAAAGAAAAAGAAAAAAGAACAGACGAATAAACTGCGACCTTAAAAGTTAAAACCAGAACACATTCGCCCAAGGACTGAAACTAGAGCGTGACAACGCCAGATCAACCAGCCGCGCGGTGGCAATATCGGGTCCAGGAACAAACTGACAACCCCCCCTGTAAGTAAAGTCCGGTCAAACAGTCTACACCCTGCACTTCACAATGCCTCTGCACCAGCGAGGATCTCAACTGTAGCTCGTGCACCATTGACAGCTACAGGACATTGACCTGTGAACCATTACCTATTTATCTTGAACCTTTACCCCCCCACTGACTTTCATTCTTCGAACTTGGCCTAGATATTTTTAGTACCTATCCGCATGCAATATTTGAGTGTCCTAGGTCCCTCCGTTCAAACGCTATCATGTTAGCATAGATAGTCAGGAACAAACGGAATTCTCTTAAAACATTACCAGCTTTGCTCTCTTCATTTCGCGGCTGGTGACCACCACCAAGTAGGGCTATGCCAATATTAGGCTGTTGAACTGCACGAGAATTCCACGTGACGAGTCTACGACAAGACTCCAGCCGACTTTAAAGGAGCAATTATCACAAAGACGAGGAGCAATTGTTCGAGGGGCAAAAATCAAAGGAGCAAGCTCTTCGAGGAGCAATTATCAAAGGAGCAAATGCTTCGGGAGGAATTATACCTAGGGGTAGTTGTTGGGGAGCAATTGTTGAGGAGCAAAATATTGAGGAGCAAATGTCAAGGAGCAACTGTCGGTACCCCATTATCTTAGTATAGGCTCTCTCTCTTCATCTTAGTACAGTATACCTTTGTGTTCAATAATAGGTCTATTTTATGTGTATCAAGGATGTGTAAGAACTATATTGCCTAAAATATTAGTTTTCAACGAGTTCAGGATTCAGTGTTCTGTCACTGCCCCCCCCCCCTCTCTCTCTCTCTCTCATCATCATTCTCTCTCTTTCTGTCCGTGTGAATTTGAATCAGTCTCTACGCGTGCATCTGAGTTTGTTTGCGCACGCGCCTGCATGAGTGTGTGTGGTGTGTTTATATATGTCTGTGCGTGCATACATGCGTGCATGTGTGTATGTGTGCATGCATAAGAATCTCTCACCACCTTCTCTCTTCCTCCCTCCCCCGCTTTTTGTTGACAATTCTTGCAGACGACATATCAAAGGCTCAGTAACACAAATATGGAAAGTTCTGACCTTTAATCCAAGCGAATCTTCAGGATTCAACAACACTAATTATTAAACGGCGCTTCTAGCCAAACAGCATGGTAGTGACGACACAAAAGATGGAACGGAACACACATAGACTTACAAAACGAAACTAGGATTACAATGATCAACACCCCCCTTAACTTAAAGATGCTTAAATCGCACTTCAAAGTAATTGCAAATTACATTGTAAAATTAAACCGTTCAACAAACAGAATACACTTGATTGTTTTGACCGTGCTCAAATAATTAACACTCTGTAAGTAAACCACAAACTAAATATAGTGATTTGAAGAAAATGTTCCTTATGACTGTCGCTTCTTGAGACATGCAAATAAACCACTTTAAAAAAAATCAAATGTAAACTTAAACGAATGAATAGACCTACTGCGTAAATCAAATCCCGAAAAGTGCCAATCTATGCACGTATCCAGAAAAAAAGACCCCTCAAGCTGGCACTTATCACCTTAACGGCCAGAGACTACAGACAGCAGAAGAAGATCAAGTACTTGGGTGTCACAATCTCCCAAAATCTGTCGTGGGACACCCACATCAACAACACCGTAAGCAAGGCAAACAAGACTCTAGGCTTCCTCCGACGAAATTTGAAGATAGGCTCCATCTCCGTCAAGGAAACTGCCTACAAAGCCTTAGTTCGCCCCACCCTTGAGTACACCGCTTCTGTATGGGACCCTCATACAGCCAAAGCCACCAGCAAGATTGAGAGGGTCCAGCGCTGCGCAGCTAGATGGGTCGTAAATCGCCACCACCAAACATCCAGCGTGGACAACATGCTGACCCAGCTGCAGTGGCCTCCACTCAAAGACAGGCGACGCTCTGCTAGGTTGCGAAAAACGTCGTTCAAGTTCCACCATGGAGATCGTGGCCATCAACACCACACACCAGCCAGTTCACCATCCTCCATCACTCAATCAAGCGACACCTCACTAACAGGCCTACCTACTTCCTGGATGGTAAAAAAGAGTACAGGAAGTACTCATTCGTGTCCAAGGGATGTGAGTGATGTGAAACTCTATTTCCACTGAGGCTGAGGCATATCAATCATCATAAAAAAAACCCTAGCGTGGAGGGAATTCCCAAACTCCCCAGATCTAAGCCCCCCCTCCCCACCTACTGTTCTCACACTTACGGCAAACTCCTCACACCCCCTGTACAGGCCTCCCCCCCAAAAACAAATATAAAAAATTCATGGCCCTCGACCCCCACCCACTCGCCCCCCTCCTACATTCAATCCCGCATTGAGCTGATCATCAGGGCAGCAAGTCTTTTACACAAGATCCTGATTGAGTTGGAAAACCCCCCACGTCGTAAGCGTCATAATCATCAAAGTGTTGATGGAGGATGCTATATGCAAGAAGAAAAAGAACATCGGACAGAGTGATCGGCATTGGACTTGTTAACACTAAATTATGGCGGGGAGGGGGGACAAAAATTTGGGTTTTGGGGAGGGGGGAGACGCGCTCGGTGATAAGACGTGTGAAAAGTAGCGATTTGTGCAAGATTCTCGCTCTCTCTCTCTCTCTCTCTCTCTCTCTGTCTATAATATATATCTATATCTATAGAGATATATAGTGGCCTGGGCAATAGGCTGATGCCCGCAGGGATGTAATTCAACATCACTGAAATTGGAAAAGTAGTCCACGCGGGTACTCAGATAGTGCCGCTCCCTCAACCTCACACAGGGTCAGTTCCAACCTTCATCCAGGGCCTTTGTCCATCACTGTGCTGTTTCAGCGTCTCTTTCTGGTTCTGAGGCCTCAGCTGCTGACAGGTCTCACAGCTGTCCGCCATCTGCTTGATGTCTTGGCACATCGCGGGCCAAAATATCAGTTCTCGTGCACGGCGCATCATACTGTCGTACCCCAGATGGGCTGCATGGAGTCTGTTCATCTCCTGCCGAAAACTGACCGGTATCACTATTCGTTCACCCTTCAGGATGATGCCTTGCTGGTAGCTCAAAGAGTATCTGACATCGAAATATGGGCGCGCCTCGTGAGGAACGTCACACTTTCGTTCTGGCTACCCATCTTTGATCAGTTGCAGAAGCATTTGCATTGCAGGATCCGATCTCGTCGCCTCTTCAATATGTAGCCTCGTCTTGTCGGTAACATCCAACAGGGAGCTGACCGCCATCACCCGCAGTTGGTGGGAAGGCCCGGATCAGCGTGTCGGCAACGTAGAGCTTGTTCCCTTGGACGTACTGGAACACTACGTCGTAAGGCTTGAATGCGACGTGAAACCTGGGATAATGGCTTCTTCAGAATTGACGCCAGCGGTTTGTGGTCGTTCTCAGCATACACATTGCGACCGTAGGTGTACTGGTCAAACCGTTCCATCCCAAAAACCAGTGCCAGCATCTCTTTTTCAATTTGGGCCCATTTCCTTTCAGCGTCAGTGAGGGCTCGGGAAGCATATTCAATGGGTCGGCTATCTTGAAGGATGGTGGCGCCGATCCCGTCTTTGCTGCTATCCACCTGCAGGGTGAGGTCTCTTCCACAGTCAAAGTAAACCAACACAGGTGATTGTGTGATCTTCTTTTTCACAGATTCAAATGCTGCTTCACAGGCATCCGACCAGTCCCATGTCACACCATTCTTCAGGAGCGCTCGTATTGGCTCAAGATCACTGGAAAGATTTGGCAGAAATTTGGCAAGGTATTGAACCATGCCGCACAATCGGCGAACTCCAGGGACGTCAGTGGGTACTGGCATCTTCAGTATCGCAGAGACCTTCTTCGGATCAGGTAGAATACCGCTTGCTGGCACTCAATGTCCCATGAAGGTGATCTATCTTTGTTTGACTTCTGCCTTCTTCTCATTCAGCTTGATGTTCTTCTCCTGGCACCGTTTCTGGAAATCTCTCAGGTTTTGAGCATGGTCAGCCTCAGCTTCAGCATCAGAGTCCCCTCGTCCCATGACAATGATGTCATCTGCTACAGACACAGTTCCGTCAAGTCCATCAAGAGCGTCCATCAGTCTTTTCTGGAATATTTCACTGCTCACCGTCAACCCAAATGGAAGCCTTGCCCAACGAAACCTGCCAAACGGGGTAATCATAGTCGTTAACAAACTTGACTCTTCATCAAGGCGGACATGCCAAAACGCCTCTTTCACGTCGAGTTTGGTGAAGATCTTGGCATTGTGCAGAGAGGGGAGTACATCCTCCAGTGTGGGTAGATTGAAATGTTCACGCATAAGGGCGGCATTCAAAGGTTGGGGGTCGATGCAGATTCGAAGAGAGCCATCAGACTCCTTCCTAGTCACTGCCATTTGGCTCACCCATGATGTTGGTTGTTCAACTTTCACTAGCACGCCTCGTTCTACCAGTTGCTGAATCTGCTTCTGGACCTCATCCATGCAAGCAAAATACTGCGACACAGTAACACTTTTGGCTGTGCGTCCAGCTTGAGTTGAAGGTGAGTTTCGCCAAGGTCACCAAGAGTCTCTTGCGACACAGATGCAATGAAACTGTCACGATTCACAGTGATCAATCCTAGTTCTTGAATCGTATTCACACCAAGCAAACACGTGAGGGTATTGCCTACCACCACAAAGCGGACAGGTCAAAGAGGGGAGGTCACTCCACTCTTGGGATTGTGCACTTGAATCACAGTCTCTCCAACCGGCTTCACAGTGGATCCATTCCACATCGTCAAGTCCTGCTCACATGGCGATATTTGTTGCCTGTCAACATATTTCTCGCAAATGGTGTTCACATCTGCCACACTGTCCAGCTGAAAACGCACATTCTGCTTGCCTACACGCATCAGCGCAGTAACTCGACCTTCTTTCAAGGACGTTACTGCAGACAAACAGTAGGTTGGTTGACCAGATGGGCTCTTTGGGACATGCTCATTCTCTTCCTTTGACGTAGATACGGCCTGAATCTGCCTGCATTTGACTCTGAAGTGATTCCGGCGATGACATGAGCTGCAGATGCGCTGCAGATGACATGCGCTGCGGACAGATGGTTTTATTTGCAGCATGAGACTTGCCGCAAAATCTGCAGTCATGAATCAAACCACTGTGTGACATCACGTTCACCTCCTCACTTCTCTCCTCTCCTTTCGGTTTGTGGGCCGTAGAACTGGTACCTACTTGGTCAATGTGTGACGTGGCAAGTTCTTGTTGTTGTTTGCTGGAGTGTTCATAAGAATGGCAAATGTCCACAGCTTTCTCAAATGTGAGTTGTCTTTCTCGTAACAACAGTTCTTGCATTTTGGTTGGAACACTAAACACAATTTTGTCCCTTAACATTCTATTAGCCTCTTGTCCAAAATTGCAAAGGCTGGCTCGAGATCTGAGGTCTGTGAGAAAAGCATCAAAACTGTGCTTGCATGACATATTCCAAAATCGATAGCTCTCTATGACTTCATTTAATCTAGGTTTTTTCTTTACAAAAAATATTCTTCAAGCTTATCCAGCACTTTCGTTGGGTCATTCTTATCAGCTGCTGCAAACGAAAATTGCTCATAGACTTCTTGAACCTTTGCTCCAGCACAATCAAAATAATTGCAGTTTGTAGCCTTGGTCTTTTCAGCAGCTCCACTAGCTACAAGGTAAAAGTCAACCTGACGTCGTCACGAGCGAAAATGTTCTGCAAGGTTTGTGTCGTCTAGATCTAGTTCTGGAGGAAATCTGCACAGGCTGGGTGTGGCCATGATAGTAGGTAATTCAACCACAGTTCACAATGTGACACAGTTTATGACGATTCTGACGAATTCAGATGGCATGTGCCGCTGCCACCATGTTGACAATGCATTCTTGCAGACGACATATCAAAAGGCTCAGTAACACAAATATGGAAAGTTCTGACCTTTAATCCAAGCGAATCTTCAGGATTCAACAGAACACTAGCGAATCTTATGATTACAACGGCGCTTCTAGCCTAGCAAGCAGCATGGTAGTGACGACACAAAAGACGGAACGGAACACACATAGACTTACAAAACGAAACTAGGATCACAATGATCAACACTTTTAAAAACAAATATGTATCTACTCATTTCTTCTTAGACCCCCCCCCTAACCCCCCCTCCCCCCCTCTCATACCTGCTCCATAGCCTCCTCAAAAGTCTGTTTTGGGGGGGTGGGGGGGGGGGGGTAACAGCATAACTGCCTTTTGAAAACCCGCATTTCCCAGAAGTAAGGTAGGGGAAGACGGGGTATAAAAAAGCGCATACGGTATGGGCGGGTAAGAAGCCCTTCCCCAATTATCTCATGAAAAATGAAGCAAATTTCAGTCTCATTTTGCCCATGAGACGAGCGTTAATGTCTAGCATTCGTCTCAAGGGCAAAAATTTGACTGAAATGTATCTCCTAAATCTTAATTCATGAGATAAATTGGGGTGGGCTTCTTACCCGCCCATGCGCTTTTTACCCCGTCTTCCCCTACCATTGTCGCGCGCGCGCTCGCTAGCAAAGCGTCTCTTACGACACTATCAGACACAGTGCGCAGCTCGAAGCATGTCTCGCACGATGCAGAGAGGCGAGAAGCTCATCTGAATCACTTGCTATCTCGAGTGTCGTCTCGACATCGAAGCTACAGATACTACCTCAGCTTAAACACGGGCCACGTCCCACAACCATAGTGTGAAAGCACGGAGGACCTTTGAGGTCTGCAACTATGAAAGTGTACATAACAACTCCCAGAATAGGTATCCTACCCACTCCTCACATTCCAACACACAACAAGATTCTTCCCCTACCATAGCAAAAGCGTCCTTACGATTATGTCATTGTTGTGACGTGAGGGCTAAACCAACCAGCCTTCTTTCAAACCTGATAATCACAGGTATTGGCTTAGTAGCATAGCCTATTTAAAGAGAATATCGTGCTATCTGTATCCCAGTGTTACCTGTCTGTTGGTGTGCCTGTGCGAGTGTGTGTGTGTGTGTTACTGACTGTTCCAGTTGACTATATGCTCGGTTCACTAGCTCCATGATTATTATCTCCTGAAAACGAAGTGGAATATAGGCTACAATAGGCGATGAGCTGCTGTAGTCCCGAGTAAGTTAGAGGTGTGTGTGTGTGGGGTCGTGTGTGTTCATGTGTGCGTGTGCGCGTGTGCGTGTGCTGTGTGCGTGTGCGTTTGCCTGCGCGCGTGCGTGCGTGCGTAAAATGTGTGCACGTATATAGGGGAAGACGGGGTATAAAAAGCGCATGGGCGGGTAAGAAGCCCACGCCAATTATCTCATGAAATAAAGAAAATTTCAGTCAAATTCTGCCCATGAGACGAATGCTAGACATTAACGCTCTGTCTCAGTGGCAAAAACGAGACTGAAATTGCCTTCATTTCATGAGATAAATTGGGGTGGGCTTCTTACCCGCCAAATGGGCCTTTTATCCCGTCTTCCCCTATATACAAAAAAGTACGTTTTCTTAATTTAAATGCATATATTAAAAAGCTTATGTATGTATGTGCGGTATATGCAAGCACACTTATGTGTGAACGTGCATGTGCAAGAATGCATGTGTGTATATGTTTGTCCACGCACGCGCGTTTGTGTAAATATATAAGTATGTATGGTTGTGTTTCTCGTGTGTAGTGGGTGTGCGTATGTGCATGTTGGTGTATTGTGCACGTGTGCGTGCACACGTACGCGCGTTTGTAGAACGAGCCTGCTGACGCATTTTTGCAAATGTGCCTCTTAATAAGTTTCTATTTATCAGTTTCTTTGCTGATTAGGCCACAAAAAAAAGTATGTCTGTTTTGGGTTTCATCAGTTTGAAAAATAGGGTAGGTAGGTACTAGGCTTTTTTGTTTCTTTTTCTTTTTAAAATCTTGTGTTCGGTCCATGTGTATGAATATGTTTATATATTTTAATAAAACAAAACAGTATTCTTTTGCACTTATAATGTTTTATGTTCCTGTTTGCTCGCTTACTTTCGTTTTCGTTTTCTTTTTTTCCCATTTATCCAAAAACTATGGTAGGTAGGGAAACAGGAAACCAACATATTTTTTTGTGGGGACTTAATAGTGCATTATCTATAATCCACTGGGAAGGTATTATTATTGATATATTAACGTGCTCTCAGCATAACTGCCTTTTGAAAACCCGCATTTCCCAGAAGTAAGGTACCATAGCAAAAGCGTCCTTACGATTACGATTATTGATATATTAACGTAGCTCTCTCTCTCTACTCTCTCTATCTCGCTCTCTCTCTCTCGCTCTCTCTTCCTCTCTCTCTCGCTCTCTCTCTCTCCTATCTCGCTCTCTCTCTCCAATTATAGGTTCGAATCCAAAACAAAATGGTTTCACTGCAAACGCCAGACTTGTACTCGTTTATGACTTGCCACCTTGATAAATCATAAGAGGGTGATGGGGGTAGGGGAAGGAGAAGTTGACAAGGGAAGGGGGGGGGGGAGTGCTGATTGGGGTAGAAGGGTAGGGTAACCCCCCTCCACCCATACACAGACACAGACACTAGGCTACCAGCCAAGGAATAGAACTTCCTTCTATGTGAGTTGTGACAACGAATTCAGTGTAGTCCCACACAAAGACAGAATGTCATGCACCTTCATGGAAAAGAAGCCTTATAAGGGCCAGCCGCCCTTTCGGATAGTGTATCTAAAGTGACAGCGACATGCAACTGCACAACTCTTTATTCTTGTAACATAAAATATATTTCCCCGTATCGAGATGAGAGAGAGAGATGAGAGACGAGAGAGAGTTTGAGAAGAGAGGAGAGAGAGAGAGAGAGAGAGAGAGCGAGAGAGAGAGAGAGAAGAGTAGCCCACACCCCGACCGATGGATCGAGCTGAAGGAGACGAGACAGGAAGACCTGGGAATAGCATAGAGAGGAACATCGCCCCCGCAAGGGCGCGTGTGTCTTTCGCGATGGGCAAGTGGTGCCTTTCTTACTGTATAACCCGGGCGCTACGGGATTCTTGCACCTACCAGTGCAACGGTGAAACGGGCAACCTCGGGTACAATAACCCCACCAACCCACCACAACCACCAACAACACACACACAAAACAACACACACACACACACACACACACACACAACACACACACAAACACACAAACACACACATACACACACACGGACATACACACACACACAAGCACGCACACACTCACACACAATTCCTTACATCTTACACACACACAGTTCGTGACTTTGACTTACAAAAAAAACAATCATAGTCAGTCATATCTGTTATCTGTTCATAATATTTGTTTCTTTTCCCTGCTTTGACAAAAGACAGACAGACAGACAGACATGCGGACAGAGGGAAGAGAGAGATAGAGAGAGAGAGGGTAGAGAGAGAGAGAGCGAGAGAGAGTGAGAGAGAGAGAGGGGAGGAGGAGAGAGAGAGAGAGAGGGGGTGGTATACAGAGTCTAGAAACCAAATAGAATAATAATATGCACATTTCTTGGTTTTAATTATTTTTTATTGTTCAGCAACTGCATTTACAGCCCTACGCAGTAACAAGCTATGACTAATCAAACTTACAACGTGCCTATTTATCGCAACAAGAAGAAAAAAGGCAAAAATCCAGAAGACAATTGACAGTAAGATCGAGGCTGAAAGAAAAGATTTATCAGCTAAACTGGAGTCTAACTTCCGCAAGGTAACTCCAGGCAGTGTTGGCAGAAATATCCACTATCACAGGGCCAAACCCAAAACGCTGACCTGCAAACAAGGCAACGAGAAGAACTGGCTGATGAAATGAACGTGTTTTAAACACGAGATTTACACCACGAACTTCAGTCTTCATGCAGCACAGGCCATGGACAGGGTGAGAGAACGCCCTGGACCACCCGGTTCACAGTCTCCATGCTGAGAGGAAGAAGTTCGCTAACCTCTTCAAGAGGATGAAGATGCCTAGAAATGCACCTGTACCTGACGGCGTCCAGCATCAATACCCTGAAGACCTGCATGGACTCATTGGCCTGCATCTTTTCAGGGACTCTATCAGCGTTCTCGCCCATTGAATGATGGATGTGTGCCACGGCTGTGGAGAGATCCACCATACTCCCGCGTCCCTAAGAAAGAAGTCAGTGAGCCCAACATAAACGACTTTCGCCCAGTGGCGCTTTACATCAGGTGCCAAAGAACTGCTGGAGAGAATAGTCCTGAGTCAATCCGGCTGGAAACTGAGATCCCCTTCCAATTCGCCTACTCCAGCTCACAAACGCCCAAGACGCTCTCCTGACTCTGCTGCACCATCTCCTCCAGCACATTGACAAACCGAAAACCTATGCAAGAATTCTCTTTGTTGGCTTCCCCCTTGCTCAACACTATCTCAAGCCAATCACCCTCATGAATCTGCAAACTCCTGTCCATGTAGGTCAACCCCGACCATCATCTCATGGTCTTCAGTTTCGTTTTGACTGACAAGGCAGCAGCAACTCGAGTTGGCCCGGCTGTCTCCAATGTCTTAGTGACCAACGCTGGCGCACCCCAAGATTTTCGTATTGTCTCCCCAAGTCCTCTTCACAACATTTTTACACAGCCGATTGTCGTGCAAGGGAGTAATGCCTGGCAATCTGCTACTAAAGTTTGCAGATGACAAAACTAGAGACTAAACTTCTCTCTCAGTTGGACGTCTGCTGGCAGAACTCTGAGGAGACCAATTACTGAGAGCTGTCGTCGAACTAGTGACTGGTGCAACAGTGGATTTCCTGGAGCTTAAACTTCAGCAAAACGAGGATTTGGTCAATGCCTTCCGCCGGATCCTGGGGCG
>JAGGCT020003590.1:0-13146 GCA_017654935.2 Phymorhynchus buccinoides
GGGCTGTTATTTTTAGATCAGTGATCCAAACACGCCCTTGTTCTTTCTTCCGATTTGATTTTTCTTCTTTACGTCAGAAAATGTATCTCTAGAACATATGCAAAGATGCGTTTTTGCGTCCAAATCGTCGGTTTAAGACATCAATCTCAAGGTCATGCTTCTTTCGTGTTTGTGAACAAAGAGAGTGGATCACTCAATAGAGGCCAAACACACATACACAGCAAAGCGCCTACATGGCATATAACGGAGCACATCGTACTGGATCAATGCTATAGTCACATCATTTATTATATGTAATCGGGTATATTCCAGAGTATACACATACAACTTTTCGCTACTTCCTGCGCATCTCTTTTAAAAAATTAAAAAATCCTAAATGTTACTGTCTCGTTATTTTCTTTCTATAGACGAGATCACAAATTTAAGAGGGGGGGGGGATTTCCGAGAGGAAAAGAACATTGGCTAGAGGCCTACAGGTTTACCGAAGTAGTCCTTTTTGAGCCTCGCTTGAGGTAGGGTCAAAGGTACAACATCCACACAGTGCGGTTCGGGTCAGATTAAGGACAACCCTCTGTTGCGGCGATCGATCGATTCGGCGTTTGTTGGGGCGAAAAGGAAAGAGCACTAATTGACTCGCTCGTTTCGGTCGAAATGGATTGCTGTGCGCCAGCTAAGTTTGGGCTTAAGTCCTAACAGTTTCTGAGATTGGCCACAAGAAGAATGTTGGTTTTCAAGGTCAAACTTTCAAGTCAAGGTCGCGAGGGTTTACAATTTTGTCTATGGGACCCTCTTATATACACCTGCATAAAAAACATTTAGGCGAATCTGGGAGTATTATTTTATCCCTTTTTTTTAAAAAAGCCCGATTCTGAGATACACCGGACAGACAGACAAAAAAATCACAAATACAAACAAAATCACACTAACAAACAGACTCAATGATCGAAAACGGCTCCACACGCCATACATGAGCGCAATGCGCTTTACGTTGATAAACAATTAGAATATTAAAAAGCAAACAATAAAAATCATTAGAAAGTAAATAACACGAGCCTGCACGCATCATTCTCTTTCTTCCTCGCATACCCAACACGCGCGCGGCGCGCGCATACTGCATACACATATTAACACAAAGTAAAGAATTACACTGAAAAGTTCTAAGAAAACCCACCACCAGACTCACCATGTTGTATAAATTAGTCAATGGCAGTGAGTGTAAACAGGGCAGCCAGCCATAGCAGCAACGCAGGGGTCGTTCACAACAGCTCCTCATCCCCCAGTGTCGGACGCAGTAACCGTCAAAGCTCCTTTTTTTCCACGAATACAATCAAGGAGTGGAACGGAATCAAGCAGTGGAGGCCCAGGAATTCCAGAGTGAGTTTGGGCAGCCGGAGTCTGGAATTCTCAGATGGACCCCACCTGCTGCGGCTGGTGGCCCCACTCAGGGGTCCATCGTTACAACCAAGCAAAGCCCCCTCCTCCTCCCCTGCTGATTCCTATCAAGCTAGGGCATTTTGCTTTTGTCTGTCCTCCTTTCTCTTTCCTTTAATCTTTGGCCTCCTGGCCGCTTTCTTCCGGCATATGTGGATGACCTCCCCGGTTTCCGCAACATAATAATCATGTGTTGATTGTTGGCCACACACTGCGAAGAAGACGAAGAAAAACATTGTATAGACACATTTCCTCTCATCAGCTTATATATATACAATACTGGAGATAACATAGATCCTGCCATCGCATACTAACTACATGACTATTATACAGACAAGTTTGCAAAACAAAGATTAACATCAAATCAATCAAATCAAAACATCTTAATTATCTCTGAAAGAGCAATGCGTCCAGGGCAACGATTATAACATATACATTGACATTAAACATACAATAAAATCTTGACGGTTATAATATGGCATAGAAGATTAAAGGTAATAGATCCCACGATGCATATCATATTACAAGCACATTTAAAATGCAAAGAAATATATATAACCTAATTGAACAAAGATTAAAATCACAGTCATAAACGATTGCCACCTCAGGGTACACACTCTAGTTCGTCCCTCCCCCCCCCCCCCCCTCCCCTCCCATACACTCACACTTTTACTTAAACACACATGCTGGCGATCAGTAAAGCCAACAAGTTTGAAAGCTTCTGATGGGTTTTAAAGAAATGGATAGAGGAGGATTAAAGGGGGGGGGGGGAAAGATTTCTGGCCCTGGTATTTTCGTTTTAAAAGTTCTTAGCGGCGTCCCTGAGTAAAAGATCTAGTGCTTGTTTAAACTATGAGATATCATTTCATCTGCCTGCCTTTTGCTTTGGCCGTCGTTCATACACTCTTGCATTCCAGTCTCTCTCATCCCAAAAACTGCTGCAGCACTTCACTACATCGTTCACACTTTCTTGCTCCCCACATTCAACTCCGAACCACAATAAAGACACAGTGAGAAGGACCTCATGCAAAGCGATAATATGTGTGTAAAATTACCAGAATCAATTGCCAATATTCCAAGTCTCTGTAAAATAAACATTCTTGATTGGCATTTCTTGTGAATGCACTCTGTGTTTTTATAAAAGTCAGTTTGTTGTCTAAAATGTTTCCTAAATATTTATATTCGTAACTCTGTCACAGCGTTTGACCCATCAATGACAAATTGGAAAGGCAGCGGATCCTTTCTAAAATCAACTAACATTTCTTTCGTTTTTACAACATTAAGATCCAGATGATTTTTACCTCCTTTAGAAGCGTTTAAAGTTACAAGACACAAGATGTAGATTGTGTACCACCTTGTACATAGTTATAATACAACCTATTACGAAATATAAAAAAGAATTGCAAAACAAAATTTCACAAAATGTCTGCAAAGAAACGGATCCCCCACCCTCACACACAAACACTAATAATCAAATATGTCCGAAACAAGTGAGTTTTAAGGGCAGAGGAGTGGACATGTTGTGGGAGGGAATTCGCTTGATGGTTAGTTTTACGTCCAATTAGGCGTTTTCCTCTTATGGACTTGGTCTTCCTGGTTGAAGATGAAGTAGATGATGATGGGACAGAGAGTCTTGACGTGGCAGCCGTCGTGGATGATTCTGGAACATGTTGCGTACCCTGGACTCATGGGTCTGTAACTGGAACATTCGGACGGAGTCCGAATTGAAGTATTTCTGTTCTAGACGCTACCCTAGGCCATTATGTAGCATCTGTGTCGCGGTATAGATGATGAAGCATTGTGAGACAGCCAAAGGTTGTCCAGGGGCTCCTGACTAGTCCGCTTGTCTTGTCGCTGGTTTTGGTGAGCAAAACTCCCTCCAAGGCTGTGTCTTCAGGACCATCGAGCGGACCTGGTCCGGTTATCCGCCCACGGGAGGGGATGTGGAGTCTATGTCGTCGCAAAACGGGCAGGGAGACATACAGGACGAGTCGTTCCAGTGTCTGCAGGACAGCAGATGTTTTTCTTCCCAGTGGATGACGCTGCCTAAACCAGTCAAAATCCACTGGGCACCGGAGGTTGGGGTATAGCGGTTATGGTGACTCAGAGGTCAAACGCTGCTGAGAGATGATCCAAGTCGTCGCTGTACGCGCCCCGTCCTGTCAGCATGCAAGTCCATCAACTCCCCATGGTGAGGGAGGAGGACTGTGTCGCCCTTCCTACTATCTGCCACTTAGTAGAACTCCGGGTAAGGGTAAAGGTAAAGATGTGCCACCCCCCCCCTCCCCCCCCCCCCCACCCCCCCCCCCCCCCCCCCCCCCCCCCACCCCCCCCCCCCCCCCCCCCCCCCCCCCCATTTCTCGGTTAATTGCAATTTTCCGTTTTTGCAATTTCCTTTCTTACCAAACAAAGCTTGTATTTTATTAACCTTTTTTGGAATAGGCCTATAACCATAACCCTAGGACTATAAACTGAGACGGGAAAACGCAATGAACCACGACTGTGACAAATGGCGCCGTGTACTGCAATACATAGGGGGAGGGGGGGGGGGGGGGGGGGGGTCCTAATAGATGGGGGGGGGGGTCCCTAATAGATAATAGGCTAGGCCTAGGGTTGGGGGATTAGGGGTAGTATTCCAAAATGGTAATTAGCTAAAAAGGTTAATAAAAATTACAGCTTTGGTAAGAAAGGCAAAAAAAAACAAAGAAAAAAAAAAAAAAAAAAAAAAAAAAAAAAAAAAAATAAAAAAAAAAAAAAAAAAAAAGGGGAAAAAAAAGAAAAAAAAAAAAAAAAAATGGAAATCAGCGCCGCACAGAAAGAGCAGTAGAATCGACTCTCGGGAGGGGCTATCGGAGCATCCATATAAATTATGAGGTGCTACTCGCTAACGGTAACCAGGATCGTTCAAAAAAAGATTTTGTTTTTGTCGACCCCGAGAACCTTGAGTCGAGAAAGAAGGTCGTTAAGGAGCGAGGTTGTGTGTGTAGTAGACATTACACTAAACACGTGCCCCAAAAGTTTAAAAGTGAACTACAAGAATCTTTTAATTCTTTCTCAGTTACACTATGACCAGTCTCGATTATGTGCTGGATACAAAAAGTACCCAAAATGTCAAATGAAAATAACCTATTTAGTATTTCGTCCTGCAAAGATGGTGACTGATTTTCACCATTTCACTTCTTGTGAAAAAGCTATGACGTTGGAAGCCCACAGAGAACAAAATCGAGATGTTTTGCTGATTTTTTTCACTGAGAATAAGTAAAACAATCTCTTATCCTCCAGCTTAGCACATATTAATTCACTTTGAGACCCGTAGACCCGATCGTATTGACTACTCTTTATAGACAATAATGTTAACGTTCTTAATGTCAGCTCTATATGCTTGCATAGAGCACTTGAAAGAGCCTGTCTCACACAGTGTCACTGACCAACTTTCTCAGGTCAGGTAGTTAGGACATTAGGCCTCGCGGCCTCTTCACTGTCCTGTCATTTTTGTTTGAACTTTTGCACAGCTGAGAGGTTTTTATATTTTGTTTTCTCACGTTGTCCTTCTAAAACGAGCAATGCGGATAGGCGACTATAACTGCCTTGCCTGAACACAACCCACTCTATGCCACCTCTGTCTCACTTTTTCCTGTTTCTGATATGTCGATTATGATGAGAGAGCAGACTTGAACATGTGCATCAAACTTCAGTTGACTTTTTACAAAGGGTACCATAATTGGTGTGGGCGTTACCAACAACGTATTGCATGTTTTCCGTTTTTGCCTTTCTTACCATACATAAAGCTGTATGTTAGGAACATTTGCAGCTAATAACCTTTTTGGAATAATAATAATAAACGGATATTTATATAGCGCTTTTTATCGAGCACAAAGCGCTTTACAATCAGTATTGAAAAACTCACACACGCAAAACAGACGCACACGCACGTACGTGCACGCACGAGCGTGAACGCGTTCTTGCACACAAACATACCCACACATACCCACACACATTTCATCAAACACACAGAAAACACATTCTCACTGAAACGCACACAAACTTACTCAAACATACACTTGTACAAACACGCGCACACGCACGCACACACATACACACACGCGCACTCACATACACAAAGCACTCACGTGTACTCACACTCACAGACACATACTACACACACACACTCCTCCCCCCCCCCCCCCCCTCTAGTGAACACAATCTCTCCTGCGCACGCATACACTCATACACATGCAAGCAGATATACCACACAGAAACACACACACACACTCAAGACACACACACACACACACACACACCTGCTTGGAAGTGCGGCCGTGGGCGCACGCACACTCACATTCGCGCACACGCTCACAAAGTACATACATACACATACACACACACAAATTACATACATACAAACATACGGACATACATCGCGCACACACGCACGCACACGCACGCACGCACACACACACACACACACACACACACACACACACCACACACACACACACACACACACACACACACACACACACCATCGCACAATCACACACACACACACACACACGCACACGTGCACATGGAGATGGGGGTGTTATTGGAAAGACTGCCGGAACAGATGGGTTTTCAGGTTTGTTTTGAACGATGCTAAAGATTGACTATGTCTGACAGCAGAAGGCAATGAATTCCAGAGTTTGACTGCTGATGATGTAAAAGCTCTACCACCGTGCCTATCACGTTTAAATTTTGGTATTCGAAAGATCCTATTGTCATTTGCTGAGCGGAGAGATCGAGATGGAACGTAAATTTCAAGAAGCTCAGAGAGGTATTGCGGTGCTGTTCCTGATAATACTAACCCTATCCCTAACCCTAGCCCTAAACCTAACCCTACCCCCCACTATGTACTGCAGTACACCGCGATTTGTCACAGTTGTGGTTCGTTGCGTTTTTCCGTCTTATAGGGTGGGGGGTAGGGTTAGGTTTAGGGCTAGGGTTAGTATTCCAAAAAGGTTATTAGCTAAAAATGTTCCGGCTAAAATACAGCTTTATGTATGGTCAGAAAGGCAATAACGGAAAAATAGAATTAACCGAGATAGGTAGGGGGGGTGGCACATCTTGACCTTTACCCATTATTTTATTTAATTTTAAAAAAAAAATTGGAATCAGGAAGGGAAAAAAAAAAGTATTGTCAGAAGTGGGATTCGAACCCACGCCTGGAGAACCAGACTGCGACCTGAACGCAGCGCCTTGGACCGCTCGGCCATCCTGACATGAAAACAGTAGCCATAATATAATTACTTATTCTTTGGCTTCTGAGTCTGGCTTTTTGCACCCATTTTAATTCTTGTTTATTTGTCTTCTTCTTCTTTCTTTGAACATTAGTCTATAGCTCAATTCCCCAAATGAGATTCTTTTCATTTCTAGTTTTCTGCTGAAATCAATAACTATCCTAGAGATGATACGGTTCAAAGAGTCTCTTTGTTTTTCGATATGTGAACACAAAACAAACTAGCGTTCATGTAGTTTCGTAAAACCAATTTATCTGAATCGTTAAAAGCCAGTAACACGTTCAGCAATCAAACAAAAAACGTGAGAGTTCTAAAAATTAACATAATTTTTGCAATATTTTATCACAGACTTTTTTGTTTTCTTTCTTTACTGCATTGCGATCATTAGCATAATCAACATGGCGTCTGCTGGTGGCAGTGCTTGCCACAGCGACCCAAACTTTGCCGTCATTTGCTGTTTCCTAGAAAAATATGGGGAAATATTAGGACTGCCTGTTATCTCCTTTATAGATTTGCAAGAGTATTTGGAAGATACAAAAACAGGTGCATACGGTGTTTTTAATGTTGAAGTGTTGTTGAAAATGTGACTGGTGTCTAAATCTTGCCAAATCTCTTGCACTTGCAGCCTCTATCAACAAACTATTTTGATCATTTTGTTTTTCTTTATTGTGTTCTTTCTGCACAAAATTGTAATGTTAAGCTAGTTTAAATTGATGAGTTTCGTTGATGAATATGCCACGATGTGGCCCTATCAACTATGGATGCAGATGCAGATGCTGCTTTGTCCTACAATATTTTAATTTACTTATTGTCTATTTATTGTACTTGTAGTTTAGCATAGCAATTTGGCACCACAGTGGAACCTCCCTTATAAAATTAAGACCTTCAAAAATAATCCAAAATTAGGTCTTATAAGGAAGGGGTCTTATAATGGACGTAATTTTAATACTTACAAAGAATGGCCATGTCTTAGACTCAGTAACTTAGAGAAGTAGGTCTTATATGTATAGTATAGTATACTGTATAGTGTGGGACTGACTCAAGCCTAAGCCTCGCGGCTTATAAACGTCCCTTCATTGACACTGTTTTGTTTGCTTATGCATGCCTTTTAAAATTACGATTGTAATTCAATCATCATGTTAAAAAAATTAGTTGACTAAAATTTTCATCTATGTCAAGGAGATTTTTGAAGGTATTTAGTGTTGGTGCTCTTTTTAGGTTAGGTGTTAGTAAATTCCAGAGGTTAGCAACTCGATTACTAAAACAATGTTTACGCCTGTTAGTATTACAACACTGTATATGTAATTTTCCCTCTTGATTTCTAGTGCTGTTATAAATGGATAGTGTAAAAAGATAATCAATGCTAATGTCGTCTAAGTTGTTAAGAATGTTGTACATCTGTATAAGGTCTCCCCTAACACGTCTTCCTTTTAATGAATGAAGGTTTACAAATTTTAATCTATCTTTGTAATTGAAATCTTTACAACTTTTAACCATCTTGGTTGCTCTCCTCTGTACCCTTTCAATAGAAGCTGACTGACGTTTTAGATACGGGTACCAGATGATATTACCATACTCTAAATGTGAACGTACCAATGATTTGTATAATAAAAAAAATGTTTCCTTATCTAAACGAATGAATGTTCTTTTAATTATTCCCAACATCTGATTTGCCTTATTTATGCCTTATTGGATATGTGTATCAAAAGTAAGATTTTTGTCAAATACGACTCCAAGGTCTTTTTCCTCAGTACATGCATTTATCTTTTGCTCCTCTTGATCGATGTTCATAACATAATCATATTCTGGATTCTTTTTGCCTACATGCATAACTTTGCATTTTGACACATTAAAATATAGGTTCCAGTCGTCCGTCCACTTCTGGAGGTTATTCAAGTCACTTTGTATAGTATTGTTTTCTGTTGTATTGTTATAAATCTTTGTGTCGTCTGCGAATATTTTGCATGTGCTTTGTATAAAATTTGATAAATCATTGATAAAAAGTGTAAATAAGACTGGTCCAAGGATACTGCCCTGGGGGATACCACTTAAAACATCATTTTTTTCAGAGTATTCTGAACCAACTCGAACACTTTGTTTTCTTCCACTTAAAAATGATCGAACCCACTGAAGTATATGATCACAGATACATATTTATTCATTTTTAGAAGAAGTCTTTCGTGCGGTACTGTATCAAAGGTCTTTTTGAAATCAAGATAAATAACATCAAGTGTGGATCCCTTATCCAAAACACTGGTAAAATCATCCATAGCTTTTAGTAGTTGAGTGACGCAAGATCTTTTTTTTTCTAAAGCCGTGTTGACATTTAGTATACAATTCATTTTCTGTCATATTGGAAACTATTTCATCCCTAATTAGTGACTCTAAAACTTTGCTAGCTATACATGTTAGACTAACTGGTCTATAACTCCCCGGGTCTGATCTAGTTCCTTTTTAAAAAAATCGCTGTAACATATGCAGTTTTCCAATCCTCAGGAATATCACCAGACTCTAAAGACATATTAAAAAGTGTACATAATCAGGGTTGTTTTGTTGTTTGCCGTCGGCCTTCGGCGATTCGCCGAAAATTTAAAAAAATGTCCTAAAAGTCAACCGTCCTGTCGGTCCAGTGGGCCGAAGGTTTGATTACGAAATCGGCACGAGTATGTCCGTTTTTTTTTTATGAACAATGAAGTGTATCCGTTTTTTTTATGAACAAAGAAGTGAAACAAAGTTTGCTTGCACCGCGTGTGACTGAGATCAAAAAGCTAACTTTGTCGCGTCATGATTTTGCTAGCACAAGGCCAATTGCCTCACGAGAGTTGCCTCCCTTGCTGCTTATGACGGACGTTTGCCACACCGTAGTGTGAGTCTGTGTGATCTTGTCGTCCTTTAGCGTCAGTGTTTCACTGGTTTTTGATTGAAATGCCTCCCAAAAAGAAGACAAAACTTATAAGCGGGCAGTCGCTACTTTCGTTTGGGGAATCAGTTAACAAGCAAGCAGAGATCGACAGCACTTGTGACCGAGTGAGAGGGCCTAAAATTGTTGAAATTGGCCTAAGGTTTTGTGGCTGTTTAGGCCAAATGGCCTAAAGTGAAAATTTCTAGCACCATCTCTGCATAATGGTTGCGCAAGTTCATCACATAATTCTTTTAACACCCTAGGTGGAATACCATCCGGTGCTTGTGCTTTATAAATTTGGACCCCCCATTGGAGTATTGTTTTATTTCCTTTGTTAACGTTTGAAGTTCATGGGTTCGCCTGCACGCTGTTAGGTTCTATCTTCTTTCTGAAAGTGTTATTAAAGGTTTAGTATAGTGTTAGCATCATAACAAGGTCTTGTTGTAGAATTTAATAAACCACCTCGATATAAGGTCCACACTCTTAAACATTAATATACTCTAAACTTGGCAATTTCAAAATATTCATTTTCAGTCTCTCTTCATCGTCCATAATATTACCCGTACCCACCACACCAACAGAATTTTCTTTCTGTCGTGACGTTAAATCTCCTATGGACATCCCTCCAATTATATATGTTCAATATGTTTTTCTATACGTATATCATGGAGACCAAAAGCGCGGTTACCGTTGTTACTCTAAACACATAGGGGCAACCAAACTAAGTGCTTTTTTAAGATAAACGGCACCATCAATCAGTTGCTGATTTATTAACTATATGCTCGCCATAAATCAGGAGACCTGCAATACGATTAACTTTCTGTGACGACCTCCAGTTGATTGAAGGTTGAGGGTTCAAAAGGACAGGGGCCCATGGGTGGAATCTACGCAGCACGACATGTTAAGGGTCTCTAGTTATGTTCGGCATACATGTTTCAGTACTTCTTGTTTTTCTGTTTACCTGTCATTCACCACCATTCACCTGTGCTCTGAGTTTACAGCTAAACCAACTTAATCAGGCGCACTAGCGATTCTTTTTTTACCACCATTAGTTTATTTAAGTGATATTGTGAAAACAACGTTACACTGTTAGGTGTTATGGAGACCGTAATTGCGTTAAGCTCTTGCGTTGACTCTTGGTCAGCATAGTTCCAGGTGTTGTCAACATTGAAATGAAATTAGTCTTTGCTGAAGGTCCACTAGTTAGGAAACATGAGCTTCGACCACACTGCTCGAAACTTTATGTATTCCGTGTTTGACTCTTGTCATAATTCCCATGAAGCAGTTATGTTACAGTAGAGTTAACTATTAAAATAATAAAAATCTTTTTCGTGAATGGTATGCCAATGTATATACGTATTAGAATGGATGAACAGTAACAAGCTTAAGCTCAATACACACAAGACAGAGGTTCTGCCTGTTGGTTCTGCTGGTCACCTTGCATTAATAAACAGTGAGTCAGCAGACATTGGAGCCAATACTGTACCTCGGGGTAACGATTGACCAGACTCTTTCTATGCATGACCATATCAGCAGCATTTGTCGCTCTTGTTTCTTTGAGCTCAGACGTATTGCATCCATTCGGCCTTTTCTTTGAGCTAACGCATGCAAGCGACTTGTTGCAGCTTTTATTTCTTCATGTTTAGATTTCTGCAATTCCATTCTCTATGGCCTTCCTACAGAAGAAATTACTCACCTACAGCGAATTCAAAACAGTGCAGCTCACCTCATACTGCGTAAGCGCAAGCGTGATCACGTCACACCACTTCTGAAGTAGCTCCATTGGCTCCCTGTGCAGTCCAGCCTTGAGTACAAGCTGGCTGTCCTATCCTTCCATCACTTTGAACAGACCATTCCGCCTTACCTCTCCAGAGCTCTTCAATCGAGTTGAGATACACGGTTTAAAAAATATTGAACGCTCCGTTTTCCTGAAAGATCGGCCCGAAGCTGGATGAGTTGACAGGGTATACGCGGATGCAGTCACACACATATAAGTCTTGCTGGCAAGTGATAGAGCTCGTGTTGTGATTTGTAAGTGTACACGTCGGTGATATTCTCCCCCCTGTCTTTTTTTATTTTTTTAGTTGTCTTTATTGTTTTTTTTTTTTTTTTAAACCTTACCACACCAGTACTCGCATCACTAGTTTCACCTCGATGCATACACATATTTATTGCGAATATTCCACACACGCACGCACGCACGCACGCGCACACATATAGCCTACACACAATAACCACCACAAACTAGAAACAGCTACTTCTGGTTTTACAAACACCAATCTGCGCTGAGAATCAGTGTTGCTTTTCGAAAAGAAAGCGTTATTATAAGAAAAACTTACTTTCAGTTTGCAGTTAAAAAAACGGTTCACAGCAACTTGAACCGGTTTTTCGAACCGTGAAAGCTTAGCACCGGTTTCGGTTTTTTTTTTTTTTCAAACCGGTTTATTCCACCCACCTCTACTCTTCACACCTACATTCCTTCCTGTTCACTCAGGTCCTCAAACACAAACTTTTGAAAGTTCCAACAACTCTAGTAAAATATTGGTGACTGCAGTTCGTTCAATGCCCTGCTGTTGGAATCCCTCCCAGTCGATCTCCGCCATGAACCAAATATCTCTATTTTCAGAGCTAATCTCAAGACTCCTACGGTAAATGGTAGATGCCGACCCCCCCTGCATTTTCTCGTCATTGGGCAATTTCCCGTTTTTGCTTTATTAAACTAAACAAAAGCTGTCTTTTATGAACCTTTTATCTAATAACCTTTCTGGAATACTAACCCTATCCTCCCCCTACGCTTAACCCCCCTCCCCCCGCCCCTATAGACGGGAATGCCTGACCATGACTGACAAATGGCCCGTGTACTTGCATACATAGGGGGGGGGGGGGGGGGGGGGGGGGGGGGGGGGGGGGGGGGGGGGGGGTCCTATTAGATAGGGCTTAGGGATAGGGTTAGTATTCCGAAAAGTTATTAGCTCTTTGAAACATACCTTTTAGATTCATTAATAGTGTTTTTTATGTTTAAAATGTTCAATTATTACTTTCTGTCTGGCAGTGTCAAGGCCACTGATTGACCTCATGTCAAATTGTTGAAGCCATTGAAAACTAACGTGAGACATGAGAGATTTGAAATGACATTACCAAGGTGGTTGGGTTATAAATGCATATAAAAAATGATGAGGGAGAATCAAATTAAACTTAATCTACTCTTTCAGTTTCATGTTTAGATTTCTTCTCTCTACATGGAGTACGCTATAGCGTCCATAGCCTTGCACAATCGTTCAACACGAGAGTTTGCATTAAACCGTCATCGTGTTTAAACTTCACACCTCACAACTCAGGCGAACCCATGCAACTACTGGTATGGTCCCTCATATTTTTCAACCAATGAAATTGATTTCTTGTATCTTTTACAGACGGCGTGAATGAAATGAGGCCTACCCCCTTCTTTGTCTTCTTTATCATGCTTTTTTGCTATACGTTTGCTTTTATTTTATAATAATGCTCAAATTTTCAATATTGTACCATAGGCATTCTTTT
>JAGGCT020003591.1:0-13143 GCA_017654935.2 Phymorhynchus buccinoides
ATTTCATTCACTTTCCAAGGGGCGTTAACTCTACAGTTCCAGTCATGTTCTGTGTGCCACGTCCCAGAACCAGTAGTGTGTGTGTGATATGTCATTGCCTTTCTGAACGTTGTTGCGTTTCTTTTGTTTAACCGTATACATTGGAACAGCAGTGACACAATCACAGACAGAGACACACATGAGTTGTTGTAATAATAGGGCAGCGTATGGGCAGAAACAAAGCCACACGTTGCAAGGCTGTAACAAAAAGACTATTACAAGTAAGCTTCCATCCTTTGGTTTACACACTCAAAACACACACTTGCGCGCACGCATGCAAACACACACACACACACACACACGCACACACACACATTCTCTCTCTCTCTCTCTCTCTCTCTCTCTCTCTCTCTCTCTCTCTCTCTCTCTCTCTCTCTCTCTCTCACACACACACACACACACACACCACACACACACACACACACACACACACCACACACACACACATCACACACACACACACACCCTATTCATAATAACATAAGATTAACAGATTCTCTTTCGAAATCTTTGGTAGGCCATTGGAAAAGAACGAGTTAACGTGTTGAAAATCTGTCTGTCCCTCCCTCCCCTCTTTCTCTGGCGCGCGCGCTAACAATAAAACATATTTTATTTTCAGTCTTTTCAAGGCCTTTTGGCCCACAGGGACACATGGAGTAAACGATACAGACGTGTTCAGTCAAAAAATAAAAATAAAAACATGCTCGAAAATCGACCGAAGACTAAACACTTGACATAAATAAATTCCTATCGCGAAAGGAAGACAGTTCGCGGAAAACTTAGTATCCTACTGATTTTACAGTCACTCTGATGTGCAATGTTTTTACATCACATAACACAAAATTAACTCATTATCATGGTATTGTCTCATGATTGTGGTCGTCGCCGGGTTCTGCCCCCATCCACCGGCCACGACAGTTCTCCATGTTCTTCAGTGGTCCATTGTCCTGTTCAGGTTCTCCAGGCACGCCATGATGGTTCGGATATCGCTCGCTCTCTCTCTCTCTCTCTCTCTCTCTCTCTCTCTCTCTCTCTCTCTGACTTATTGTATTTGTAGTATTGTGAATCCTTTGCATATGACTGTTTTATTATTATCATTATATTATTATTATTATTATTATTATTGGTGTTACAATTTCGTCGTTCTTTTGCTGTCATGTTTAATGATGATGTTATAATATTGCTGTTTGTTTGTCTATTAATTTTTTTTCTTCAATTTTGCTTGCTTATTATTATTTTATTTGTTTGAGGACCTGATGAAAAGAAGTGTTGTTTTGCTTATTCAGTTTATCCTCATTAAACATTTCAAGTTTTCAAGTTTCTCCCTCTCTCTCTCTCTCTCTCTCTCTCTCTCTCTCTCTCTCTCTCTCTCTCTCTCTCTCTCTCTCTCTCTCTCTCTCTCTCTCTCTCTCTCTCTCTCTCTCTCTCTCTCTCTCTCTCTCTCTCTAGTCTGTGTGTGTGTCAGTGTGTGTGTGTGTGTGTGTGTGTGTGTGGTGTGTGTGTGTGTGTGTGTTGTGTGTGTGTGTGTGAACCGGAGAAAGAAACAGAGAGAGACACAGAGAGAGAGAGAGAGAGAGAGAGAGAGAGAGAGAGAGAGAGAGAGAGAGAGAGAGAGAGAGTGAGAGAGACACTGAAATGTTTAATGATTAGGCCATAGGCCCATATCACTGGAGTGTTAACAAAGCTAGAGAGAGAGAGAGAGAGAGAGAGAGAAGAGAGAGAGAGAGAGAGAGAGATAAATAGTGTATTAGTCTTAGTGTTAGTGTTAATGTTAGTGTGTGTGTGTGTATATATGTGTGTGTGTGTGTGAATGTGTGTGTGTGTATGTACGTGTGTGTATGCGCACGTGCGTGTGAGCATGCTGATCCTACACTAAGAATGACTGAATCAGCAAAAGCAAGAAACACCCCCACACCCCACACCCACCCACAAACACACACTAGAATAGGAGTAAAGACAAAGTATCTTCTGCTGTTTCCACACGCAGCAGAACGATAATTAAAGGGAGAAACAATCCCGCCTCTTCTCTTCCCGCCCCACCCTAACCAGAAACAACAAACACACAACAACAACAAAAACAGAAACGAGAACTCTCCAAAACATTATCTAATGCCTGAAATCATTACCCGACCGTTTTGTAAACAAAAAGGAAGCGAAAAAACGGAATTACTACTAATTAATCAGCGTAGACTCTAAGCGAATAAACATAATTACTGCTAGGTAAACAGCGTAGACTTCTGTTTCGGTTCAGACGATTTCCGTCAAGCTACACTCCCCCAAACAAACCCACAAAAACAACAACAACAACAACAACAACAACAACAACAACAACAACAACAACAACAACAACAGCAACAAAAACAACAACAACAACAGACAACAACAACAAACAACAACAACAACAACAACAAACAACAACAACAACAAAAGACAACAACAACAACAACAACAACAACAAAAACAACAACAACAACAACAGACAACTGCAGCAGCAAAACTGAATTTTCAAGATTGAATTAACCCTTTCACCGCCAGCCATCTTTGAGCCAAAATTTCCCATTACATTTACTTGGCTACAGAAAAGATTTTGTCTGCAATATTGACGTGGGGTTTCTCTGTGACACATTTAGAATAGGGTCAATCCTTACTGCCCAAATTTAGGAACACAATATAATTGAATAATAGACTCTGATTTCAAGAGCTTTAATGACATGGGTGTTAAATCATTATGGTGCAAAAATGCGACATTGGCGGTGAAAGGGTTAATAAAGTATCGAAACTCTAAGAATTGCAAACAGAAAAACAAACAGACACACACAGACTCAGACAGACAGACAGACAGTCAGACACTTCCCTAAAACACACACACAACGCATAACACAAAACACACAACAAAAATAAAGAAGAAATATTCCATCCCATATTTTGGTTAAATTCCATAGTTTAGCTGTAGGAAGCAAGCCACAATAAAAAACATATCAAGTCACAAACGAGAAAGGGCGTACAAGAGCCGCGAGGCCCAGTTCTAGCCCTAATCACCACGACAGATGCATCCATAAAGCATGTAAATCTGATGGGTTTCTCCATTTGCACGTATTCACAAAGCCCTCCAATGCACAACAACAACAACAACCAAAAACAACCAACGGGTCCCTTTGAGAGGCATCACGTCAGGTAAAAGAGCAACAGTATGTTGTAAGATGTTCAAGTAGTTGAATTAATCTGTTGAATGTTTACAATGAGCTGGTCACAAAATCCGGTTTTGACATTTCTGAGGCATGGTTGACGTGTAGTTATACTGTCTAAATCAATCTGATGAAATCCTACTAGTTATGTTCACTATATTTGTACTCTCCCGTACACGAATGTGATACATTTATTTTTATGATAATAATTTTATTTTTGTATGACATTTTCTTTGACTCGTGTATTGCGGTCTACATGATAATAATAATAATAAACGGACACTTATATCGTGCTTTTTATCGAGCACAAAGCGCTTTACAATCAGCATTGAAAAACTCACACACTCACACACGCACACACACGGACAACAGACACACACGCACGTACGTGCACGCAGGCGAGTGAACGTGCTCTAGCATACAGACATACACACAGACCCTGACACATTTCATCAAACACACAGAAAACACATGCTCACCTAAACGCACACACACTTACACAACCATACGCTTGAACAAACACGCGCGCGCACGCACGCACGCGCACACACACACACACACACACACACACACACCACACACACACACACACACACACAGACACACACAAACACACACGCGCACTAACATACACAAAACACACACGTGCACTAACACTCACAGACACATACTCGCACACACTCACACTCCCCCCTCTCTCTAGCCGAACACAATCACTCATGCGCACACATACATATGCAAGCGTGCGCATACGTACGCATGCATGCACGCAAACACATGCATACGCGCGTCCAGACACACGCACACACATGCGCACATGGTGTTATTGGAAAGATGGCCGGAACAGATGGGTTTTCAGGTTTGTTTTGAACGATGCTAAAGATTGACTATGTCTGACAGCAGAAGGCAATGAATTCCAGAGTTTGACTGCTGATGATGTAAAAGCTCTACCACCGTGCCTATCACGTTTACAGTTTTGAATTCGAAAGATCCTATTGTCATTTGCTGAGCGGAGGGATCGAGATGGAACGTAAATTCAAAGAAGCTCAGAGAGGTATTGGGGTGCTGTTCCCGATGTGATCTGATAGCAGAGACAGGCAGCTTTGTAATTTATTCTTTGCTGAACGGGTAGCCAATGCAACTCTTTAAGTAGAGGTGATGTGTGTTGAAGATGTTTGGCTTTGAAGACCATTCTAGCAGCAGAGTTTTGAAGTTGTTGTAAGGGTTTGAGAAGCGCCTGTGGGCAACCAAGTAGAAGGGAGTTGCAGTAATCTAATCTAGACAAAATGTATGAGCTGACTAGCGTTTTGGTTGCCTCCATCGTGAGACAGGTGCGTATAGAACTGATTCGCCTGAGTTCGATGTATGCAGCCTGGCAGATCTTAGTGATCTGCTGTTGCATGGAAAGGTCTTCATCCAAGAAAACGCCAAGGTTGTGAACATGTTCAGAAAAATGGATGTTGGAATCTCCAAGGGCAATGGTGGAGGGCAGAGAGCTAGAGTCAACAGATGGGGGAAGCACTCTAAGTGCGTCAGTCTTGTCATCATTTAGTTTAATCTTATTGTTTGACATCCATGTTCTCACTTCAGTGACACAGTCTTGAAGAGTGTGAATAAGCTGGTCGTGAGCTAGCGGTGAAGCACGATGATTGAGTTGAGTATCATATCGGCATACATTTCATGACGGACAGAGTGTTTCGCTATGAGGGGGGTCAATGGGGTGGTATAAAGAATGAACAAAATTGGTCCTAACACGGAGCCTTGTGGGACGCCAAAATCAAGAACTGACTCAGAAGAATATTTTGTTTTCCTTTACTACAGCTATTTGGTTTCTTTCATGAAGATAGGAACGAAACCATTTGAGCGCATTTCCATTGATTCAAAATTTTTCTTTGAGACGAGAGATAAGCATGTCATGATCGATTGTATCGAAGGCAGCCGAAAGATTAAGGAGTAGGAGAACCAAAGCTTTGTCTTCGTCTCGAGAGAGAAGTAAATCGTTCATAAATCGCAACAGAACTGTCTCTGTGCTGTCTGTGCTGTGCCCTGGCCTATAGGCTGACTGATGAGGACTGAGAAGATTGTGGGTGGTCAGATGGGAGAAACGTTGATGAAGCACAAGCCTTTCAAGAAGTTTAGAAAGATAAGGGAGATTTGAGATTGGTCGATATTTTTTCAGTTCGTTGGGGTCAAGGTTGTTGTTTTTTTAGCAGAGGTTTTACGATAGCAGTCTTGAACTCTGAGGGAAATATATCAGAAGAGAGTGACTTGTTCATTATATTGGTTATAGTTGGCAGAACAAGATCGATGTGTTGAAACAGAAACTTGGTGGGAATAGGGTCTAAGTCACAGGTTTTGGGCGTGGTCCGTAGTATAAGTCGTTTAACAAAGTCCTGGGAAACAGGGGTGAAAATTAGGAAAGGGGTACCTTGGAAATGTTTGGCAGGGTTTTCCAACTGCTGGATAGACTGAAAACTATTACGGATAGCTATAATTGTATTCCTAAAGAAAGCAGCAACATGAGTAGTAGACTTGCATCAGAAATGGTTGGAGGAACAGCTGGTTTGGTTTTGCCAAGCAGAGTTAATGTTTTTAACTCATTCCATTCTGGCCAGTTGCTTCCCCTTGCAAATGTTCTATACTGGCCACCAGCACAACTTACACACAACCACATGTATTTCGTACACATCCACGTGGAAAAGATAGTACAACCAGTGTCTTAACCCGCTGACGTACAACAGTGTCAGATCAGACGCGGCAAGGGTCATAAGAATGATGTGCTGTGAAGAGTTGTTGTCCTTGATACGACGCATCACACATATGGTGGCGATATTTCCAAAGGTTCCCAGCACCAGGAGACATGGCAGCCATATTTTCGAAATCAACATGGCGGTTTGGCTCTGCGGGGCAGTGGCTTGGTCCGGCCACTGTGCGACAGTGGTGAGGTTGAACACGTCAGTACTGTGGTCTGTAGTCACTGTAGCCATGATTGTGTGTCAAAGAAGTAGGCCCACGTTTCGCCTTTTAATTAAGACCAGCCTGGTTATGGAAAAGAATAGTTTCTTAACATATTACACAGTGGAGATACATGGTTGCTGCTCTAAGTAGACGATTTGGATATGAAACATAAAAAAACTGAAAATTCTACGTGTTAGAAAACATGAACGTTAGGCTACATGTGGCAATATGCACACAATATACAGGACTAACACCTGCAAACAGTTTCAAAGCATCCACTTTATTAGTTTTGATTTGTGATATTTTAAAATAAATGCATGTTTTGTCAAGCCAAGCATACTCATAATAGCGAAAATATAATATTAAGGTCCCAAAGCACATCCTACACCTATCTATATTGTTAACAACTCGGGACTTGACTGGTGTTGCACTGCCTCCGGGCATTGCCAGCCAGTATTGTTCCCAACATATTTGTATTTACAAATGTCCCATATGTGTCTATGACCGAGAGGACGTAAAACATCATTTTCATCATCACATCCTACAACACATTATTATGTGGCGGTACTGTTAACCGCCGTTTTGTCCAAATTCCGCCGTTTCATCTATAGACAAAACGGCGGGGTTAGATCCGCCGTTTTGTCCAAATTTTCTATTATGATTTGGACAAAACGGCGTTTTGTCTATACACAAAACGGCGGGTTGGACAAAACGGCGCCCGATTTTGAACCGCCGTTTTGTCCAAATGAAAGTTGGAGTTATAAAAACTCATTCTTGACAAGTTCTCATTTTTAAAAACATCTTTGTTAAATAAAATGAATAACAAGCTGACCACTGACACTGGTCACTTTGGCCTATTTTTACCGTTTGAATGCTAATTAGTGTATTAGGAGATCATATGAACAATTGTTGATGTGGTTGACCAGTGGTCAGTGTCACTGACCAGTGGTCACTTTGGCCTATTTTCACTGTTTGACTGCAAATTAGTGTATTAGGAGTTCAAATGAACAAATGTTGATGTCGTTGACCAGTGGTCAGTGTCACTGACCAGTGGGATTGGGATTTTTGTTATTACTAGGTGTGCGTGTGTCTTTTTTTCTCCCCCCCCCCATTATTCGCACTTTGAGGAGCATGAATGTGAGAGAGTCGTCTTTTGATGATGGCTTGTTCTGCTTGTATGTGCATGTGTAAACTTTGTAACATGTTGTTTTGAAAAAAGATCGTTTTATAAAAATGAAAAAGTAGTAGCCCTCTGAGCCACTTTGAAGCACGCATGACTGTTAACCTATGAACTATGAATTTTTAAGGTTCACATGCGATATGCCCGATACCTTAGTAACGAGGCGTTGTGCGCATGCCCTGTGACGAGAGCGCATGTTAGTTTATACATATTCGAGCCAGTAACAAGCGAGGAGTAGAACGCGGTCTTAAAGCCGGCGACAGACTATGTGACTCGATCAGGTCGTGACGTTTCACCTCATTTGCATACCATCCTGCTTGATCAGTCTGACTCAGTCGGGCCCAGTCAGGTGACAGGGCCGAATAGGGCGGGTTCTAAATTTCACTGATCGAGTCTGATCGAGTCAGATGGCTTGTGACCTCTTCTGTGCGGGAAACAAAATTTGATCTACGTCACGACCTGATCAAGTCATATGAGGCAGTCGCATAGTCTGTCTCACGCCTTAGCAGAATCCACTAACTGTGCAATCCTATCTATAGCAGCGCGGTGGATTTCTTTGTGTACTGTGAGCCTGGTTTTTCTTTCCTGTCGCTCAGCGTGTCTGCGTTTGAGTTTCAGCGCGCGCAGTTCGACTGCAATAGAGTTATACCACGGACTGGGCTTTCCGTCACAGAGTTTGATTTCAGACACAGGCCCATGCTTGTCTGAAACAGTAGAGAGCTCAGTATTTAATTCAGAGACTTGACATAGTGGGTGTTATGGACTGTGCGATATCGTTTGTTAAATTATCATGATTGACTTTGTTAAGCGGACGTCGAAAGACAAATTTAGAACTATGAGTGGGTTTTTGTAAGGCTACTTTGCACACAATAGCATAATGGTCAGAAGCACGATCATGGCATACATCAGTAGAAACAACATTATCATCATGTCTATGAATAACTAAGTCTAAAATATGTCCACATGTATGCGTTGCCTCTCTAACACTTTGCTTTAGACTAAATAAATGTAACTGTTTGCACATCGTTTGGGCATATCCATCACATGGATCATCTACGTGAAAGTCTCCTGTCACTATAACGCTGTTATTTGTAAAGTACACACAGTCGAGGAAGCTGGGCAGTTTGGCAAAGAAGAGTGGTACAGTCAGTTTGTTTTTCTTGTTGGGTGGTGGTCTGTATATGAGCATAGTGAACGAAAATAGTAGTTATTTTTAGACAGAAGTATTTAACGCGAATCGTGACTCACAGACATCGTCACAATCATATCATATTGGGGGCAAATCTTATGCAGTGTGACGCCGACTTTCGGGTGCACCAGCTGTGACCGACAGCAGATCCAGGTGAAGAACTCCCCTCTGAACCTGGTCCCCGTGAAACAGTAGAGGAGGAAATTGATGGCGCTGTTGGTTAGCCACAGGAGCATGGTAACGGCAAAGGCTAACCGTTTTGTGGACAAGAGCCTGGAGTTGGGGGCCGAATCTGCGAAGGCGTAGAAATCCCAGATGAGATAAACGCACACGGGCATAGTCAGAACCAGAAACGTGCAGGACAGTGCCAGAATCATGATGGTCGTTCTGGAGGCTGTTGCTCTACGACCGTCCCTGACGTCCTTACTGCTTGTAGCGGTTATGACGGCGCTGGAGGTGGCTCCGAACAAGGTCAAGGACAGAATGACGTCACAAACCAGAAGACAGATGGACGGAGCCAGAGTGAACACCGTCAGGTCGACCCAGGTCCAGACTCGTGTGACAACGTCCTTGTAGCGCGAGGACCTGAAAGAGCACCTGCTGTCCTTGGAGAGGACCATTCCGTAGACAAAGTGGACATGCAGAGCACAGCCCGAAACTACCAAGGCAGCCACAACCATCCAGGTTCTGTGCACAGAGCACATCATCCTCATCTTGTGCGGCCATTTCACCGCCATTGTTCGCTGCACCGTCACACAAGTCAGCAGCCACGAAGACGACGTGCTGGATGCGTAAATAAGCCACCAGCACAACTTACACACTACGACATGTATTTCGTACACATCCACGCGGAGAAGATAGTACAGCCAGTGTCTTAACCCGCTGACATACAACAGGGTCAGATCGGACGCAGCAAGGGCCATAAGAATGACGTGCTGTGAAGAGTTGTTGTCCTTGATACGACGCATCACAAATATAGTGGCGATGTTTCCAAAGGTTCCCAGCACCAGGAGACATGGCAGCCATATTTTCCAAATCAACATGGCGGTTTGGCTCTGCGGGGAAGGGGCTTGGTCCGTCCACTGTGCGACAGTGGTGAGGTTGAACACGTCAGTACTGTGGTCTGTAGTCACTGTAGCCATGGTTTTGTGTTAAAGAAGTTGGCCCACTTTTCGCCTTTTAATTAAGCCCAGCCTGGTTCCAGAAAATAATAGTTTATTAACATATTATACAGTGGAGATGCATGGCTGCTGCTCTAGGTAGACGATGTGGATATGAAGCCAACAAAACTCTGAAAATTCTACGTGTTAGGAAACATGAACGTTCGTCTACATGTGGCGTTCTTAAAACCTCTGGAAATTCGACATGTCAGGAAACGACAGCTATGTTGACATGATCATGTCAAATCTTTCAACTGCATGACTGAACAATCGCCCAGGTGAACTTGTGTGATAAATATTCCAGAAAGTTATTGAGATTTTTTTTCCTCTGTGTGTTTTACCTGTGCAGGTCTAGGTGGATTGGTGCGTTAGGCGGCTCTGATGGGTGTTATGTGCCTTTAAAAATGGAAAGCTATCCTGCTTTGCTCATTCAAACACTTAAACCAACAATAACTAAAACAATGTAACATTGAGGGAGTGATATTGTCACATGATTTTGTATCCATTGTATCTGCTTTTTATTTGACCCAAGTCTCTCTCTCTCTCTCTCTCTCTCTCGTCGCTCTCTCTCTCTCTCTCTCTCTCTCTCTCCTCCTCCTCCTCCTTCCTGTGTGTGTGTGTGTGTGTGGTGTGTGTGTGTGTGTGTGTGTGTGTGCATACGTACGTGTTGCGCGCGCGTGTGTGTGTGAGTGTATGTGTGTGTGTGTGTTTGTGCAAGATTAACATACTGGCAAGGCCATAACAAGACATATCTATAAACATGCCTTCTCTGTCTTGCAGGATATGCCCAGAATGTGATAGAGTGTGTGTGCGTGCACGGATGTGTGTGTGTGTGTGTGTGCGTGCGCGTGCGTGCGTGAGTGCGTGCGTGTGTTTCCAAAAAAAGGAGATCCTAATAACCCAGATAATGATCGTGGTGTTGATTTTCTCATGTTATTTGCTGATGTAATACTTTTATTGACCCATAACAAACTAAGTAGTTTGAAACAAGAAGCTGATAGATTATGTCTTACTGTCAACCTTGACAAAACAAATGTAATGGTCTTTAGGATGGGTGGGCACCTTTCATGTCATAACAAAATGGTTTTATGGTGACATAGAAATAAAAATAACTAACTCCTACAAATATTTAGGCATGTTGTTTACAACAAAGTTAAGTTTGAAAAACGCAGTAGCAGAATATTGTAGAAAGAGGAGAAAAGGGGTTATAGAAATTTTAAAAACATCACGTAAACTTAATGCTATTCATTCACGTATATTTTGGAAGCGGTTTGTTTTACTGTGCCTGCAATAAGCGTTAAATCAACACCAAACACTTTATATGGTAGTTAGTTAGTTAGCGTCCAAAGCAGGTTTTTTCTCTTTTGAAGTGATTCTTTTGTTGTGTAAACCCATTCATCGCCACTGTCGCCTCTGGGCACCAGAATGATTCAACACCCATGTCACTAAAAAGCATCAAATGAGGGTCTAGTATCCAGTGACCTTATGTTCTATGTTTTGGGAGGTAAGAACATGCCCTATGTTATGCATGTCACAAAGGAATCCCCAATATTGCAGACATAATCTTTTCTCTACCCAGGTAAGATTAATGGTAAATTATGGCTGGGGAATGGCTAGCGTTGAAAGGGTTTTAAATATTTTTCTCCTTTTTTTTTATAATAAGACTTAGTGCAACAAAAAGTGCTTATTATAAATGTACACGTGATACAATGTACACGGAATAACTTTCACATTGACACCATGTTCTCCAACCATTGTTGTACTTGTGGGTGGAGGGTCATAAAGGCGAACTTGGCACATTTGTTTTTTTATTGAGAATTATGCTTTGTTTGTCTCACTTTGGTTCTGACCCACGCACTGCTAGGTGATCAACTTTGGAGGATGGAAGTTAATTAGAAAAGAGAGTATTCACCCTTTGTTCAATTTCGTTATCTCCTCTCTTGGCCTCACTATTTCATTCTTTGATTAACCAAACTTCCGTTCGAGGCTTACCAGTTTGTTCTGTGTTGTGTGTTGTTTATGTGCAACATATTCAAGGTTAGAAGGCTATGCCACTCTTGGATAGATGTTGATTTGTTTGTATGTTGTCCTCTCCACCATTGTTGATGTGTACTGTGTGGGTGGAGGGTCATAAAGGCGAACTTGGCACATTCTTTTTTTGAGAATGATGCTTTGTTTGTCTCACTTTGGTTCTGACCCACGCACTGCTATGTGATTGGTATTGTAATCGACTTTGGTGGAGGGGAGTTAATTAGAAAGAGAGTATTCACCCTTTGTTCAATTCCACAATAAAAACATATCAAGTCACAAAAGAGAGAGGGCGTAAAAGGGCCGAAAGGCCTACTTCCAGCCCTAATCACTACTACTACTACTACTACTACTACTACTACTACTACTACTACTACTACAGTGGGTGTACGTTTACCTGAATGCTGGATAAGCAAAACTTCGGATACCTGAAAGCAATTTTCATTTCCCGGCCAAAGACATTCTTTGGAAGACTAACTTCCTGACGGATAAGTGAAACGACGGATAAGCGAAACTTCTGATACCTGAAAGTGTGTCTGACATCCCTTACGCATCTCCAAGACGGATAAGCGAAAGTTTTATGAGAAAGTATGCCTGCACATAGTTTTTTCTGTCACTGTCTGTGGTAAATGTTTACAGTGTGTGATGAAGCCGCCCCTCCCTGTCTGCTCATTGCTCTCTCTCTCTCTCTCTCTCTCTCTCTCTCTCTCTCTCTCTCTCTCTCACACACACACACACACACACGTTCCATTATCTCCAGCTCGTTGCCGATGCATGGCTAATTAGCATGGCAATGGCTATTTAACATCATGTGGCTAAATATAATTCAGGTTATTTTCTCTGAATCTCTTTCTCGCTTTATGGGTCAATGTCTCTCTTTGTGTCTCTCTTATGCTTTCTCTTTTCTCTCTCTCTCTGTATGTCTCTCTGTATTTCTTTGTCTCTGTCTTTCTTTTTGTGTCTCTGTCTCTCTTTGTATTCCTTTCTCTCCAATGTCTCTCCCTATCTTTCTATCTCTCTGTCTCTTTATGATTATCTTTCTATGTCTCACTCTCTCTCTCTGTCTCTCTCATTGTCCATCTCTGTGTCTCCCTCACTGTGTGAATCTGTTACCACCCCACCCCATCCCTTTCTCTCTCTCTTTCTCTGTCTTCATGTGTGTCTCTGTATCTCTCTCTTTCTCTCTGTGCCTGTCTCTCTCTCTGTGTCTCAGTCTATGTCTCTCTCTCTTCTATCTGTGTGTCTGTTTGTGTCTCTCTTTGTCTCTGTATCTCCCTTTCTTTGTGTGTCTCTGCCTCTCTCTATGTCCCTAGCTCTCTCTCTCTCTCTCTCTCCCCATTTTGGACCCCTCTCTCTCTCTCTCTCTCTTCTCTCTCTCTCTCCCCATTTTGGACCCCTCTCTCT
>JAGGCT020003592.1:0-13141 GCA_017654935.2 Phymorhynchus buccinoides
CAAGATGGTGTTCCCAAGCGAGAAGTGGCCAGGCGACTTCAGGTGTCCATCTCGGTCATTGTCAGACTGATTCAACGCTTCACAGCCACTGGGAGGGTCCATGAAAGACGCAGATCTGGTCGACCGAAGAAGACAACTCCACGTGAAGATCGTCTCATTGAACGACAAGCCCTGCAGACAAGAACAGCCTCTTCCAGCATCATTCGAAGGCAGCTGAGGGTGGCTACTAACATCAACATCAGCCAGCAGACCATACGGAACCGCCTTCATGGGTTTAACCTCCGTTCTCGTCGCCCAGCTGTACGGCCACGCTTAACTCCAGCCCATAGGGCAGCACGCCGCGCCTTCTGCAGACGTCACGTGAGGTGGACACGTCAGCAATGGTCCCAGGTCCTGTTCAGTGATGAATCACGCTTCACCCTGAACCACAACGACGGCCGACTGAGGGTCTGGAGGCGCCCAGGGGAACGCTTTATTGACGCCACTGTCCAAGAAAAGGTGGCCTTTGGTGGAGGTTCTGTAATGGTCTGGGGGGCCTTCAGCCTTCACCACAGAACACCCTTGTATCATGTACAGGGTAACCTGACTGGCCTCCGATACCGGGATGAGATCCTTCGACCGCTGGCTGTGCCTACACTGCAGCAGATGGGACCGCCGGCTGTCTACCAGGATGACAACGCTCGCCCCCACAGGGCAAGGGTGGTCAACGACTTCCTGCAGCAGTCTGGAGTCAACAGAATGGAGTGGCCAGCATGCAGTCCCGACCTCAACCCGATTGAGAACCTCTGGGATGAGCTGGAACGCAAAGTGAGGAGCAACCACCCCCCTCCCAGGGATGCCCAGCACCTCTACCAGATGCTGCAGGCTGAGTGGCAGGCGCTTCCACAGAGGATCTTCACCACCCTGGTAAACTCCATGAGGACTCGCTGCGTCGAATGCCAGAACAGCCATGGCGGATACACGCATTACTGAACTTTTGGGAGCATCAGAATGCCCTGTCTTGTGATTTCAATGACTTTGGGAAATCAAATTTCGATACGTACCCACTTTGATCAAATGTACAGACCAAACGATTGCTCGAAATTGAAGGCAATTGTGTAACGTTATCACTAAAGCATCTTGGAGCATCACTGAACATGAAATACATTCGCATACATTAGTTTTTACAAGCATGTGAATAGTTACCTTTCACCGCCAGCACATATTTCAGCCAAAAATGTCCATTAAACGATTTACCTGGGTAGATGAACAAAATCCATCTGCAGTATTGGGGATCCTGTGACGTATATAAAATAAGATCTATCCTTACTTCCAAAAAACTAGACAATAGGGTCCTTTGGATATGAGACTCCAATTTGATGTCTTTTAGCGACATGAGGGTGTTACAATCACTGTGGTGCTAACATGCGCACTTTGCGGTGGAAAGGATTAACTATATCCCAATGTGTCGTATGTGTCATATCCCCCACACATGGTTGTAGATCGCTACGTTAATATCCACAAAAACTCAAAATACAGGAATTACTGAAAAATGTCTGTAATGTAAGACCCACACAACAAAAAAAACAATTCGCCAAAGTTCAAAATACAATGTCAATGAAATTAATATATGTAGTGATGCTTATTCGTAAACGCGTTTTAATCAGAACGCTCACTGGCCAGACAGCAGGACAGAAAGACAGTACAAACAGAAATGACCACACAGACGGAACAGACTATTGACAAATGAAAACAGACGTATCACCAAAAAATATCAAACAAAGGCGACGAGTCTACAAAAGCCCGTCGAAGATCACAATCAAATAAGCGATGGGTTCACAGACAGCCAGTATCAAAAGAGGGCGTAGCAGACGATAGATGACGTTTGGGGTTTTCCACCCCACGGGTTGTAACGGCCATGGATTCAGCCGTTTCCGTTTGTTACCAGGAAATGCTTTGTCTTTTTCTCCTCTCTCTCTCTCTCTATCTCTCCTCTCTCTCTCTCTCTATCTCTCTCTCTCTCTCTCTCTCGTCTCTCCTCTCTCTCCCTCTCTCTCTCTCCTCTCTCTCTCTCTCTCTCTCTCCTGTTCTGTCTTCTCGTTTGTCTTCTCTCTGGATGCTTTAGGTCATGTCTGTTGCGTCTGTCTCGCTCTGGCTAGCTGTGTCTGTAGGTTGCTTGTCGGTTCTGGATGTCTGTTCTTCCGACTGTCTAGACGTGGTATTGGCATGTCTGTGTGTCTGCGTGCTAGTAGCTCTCTCTCTTCTCTCTCCTCCTCCTCTTCTCTCGTCTCTCTCTCTCCTCTCTCTCTCTCTCTCCTCTTCTCTCTCTCCTCACGCTTCGCTACTCTACATCTCTTTTTTTTCTCTTTCTCTCTCCCTCCTGTCTCACTCTCATTCGCTTCTCTTCGGCTCTGAGCAACTGTCTCTGGTCAGGGTCTGATTCTCTCGTCCCTCCTTCTGTCTGTCGTCTCTCTCTCTCTCTCTTTCTCCATCACACAACACACACACCACATACCCACAACAACAACAAAAAATACAGTATTGATACGGCGCTAGCTGACTCTGATAGAAACTCAACAAAGCGGCACACACACGTTAGCATTCAAAAGCGCCATTCAAACACAAACGCAATCCAACGCGAACACACACAGATAACATAAATGGAATATAGCAGAAACAGACCTAATGGCAATGAGAGAGAAGATTGAGAAGAGGGAGAGGCAGCTTTAATGAGGCGGGAACAGGTGGTTTTGAGGTTAGCTCTTGAAAGACAGAGAGAGGCGGTCGCTGACGTGAGGTGGAGAGCGGAAGGTTTGTTCCGAGGAGGTCGGTCCTGAGACAGCCAAAAAGAGGCCGCCGACCAACCGTTGAAAGCTTAACACACACACACACACACACACCACACACACACACCACACACACACACACAACACACACACACACACAGCACATTACTTCGTCTATGTTCAAAACCAAACACTCGTCCGTTTTGGATTACTTAAACAAAATAGCACAGAACTACAATACATTATTTCCATTTGTTATTTGTCAAATCCGATTTAAATAACTATGTTATTTGTCTAAATCGGATATATTATTTCCATTTGTTATTGTCTAAATCCGATTAAAATAACTATATTATTTTGTTATTTGTCTAAATTCGATTTTCAGAATATATTAGTTAACCTACCGTTTTGAACTTTGTTTTTTTTTAATAACGAGTCCTTGTGGTTATTTTATTTTTATACTTCTAAGGATATACTTTCCATTTCATTTGTTATAGACCCTACATCAGATTTGTGTTATTAGTGACAATAACAAACACACATCGAATCTTGACTGGCACTGGGCACGTTGCTCATTGTCAGCGTTTTCAGACCTGTTTTAACCCCTTACAACAAGTCTTGAGTAGTAGTCTGGATGGCTGAAATGAGTAGTTTTTGGTGCAAGTATAATGGAGTGTATTTTTATTCATTAACCCTTTCGACGCCAGACATATATTTCAGCCAAAAAATACCATTAAACTTAACTGGGTGAGAGAACAAAATTATCTGCAATATTTGGAATTCCTCTATGACATAATATAACATTAGCCCTACCCCCAAACGTAAGAAAATGGGGTCTTCCGGTATAACAGCCTTTTGGTGCCTTTTTTTTTTTTTTTTTTTTGTGTTGTTTTTTTTTTTTTTTTTTTTTTTTTTTTTTAGTGACATGGGTGTTAACCCATTGTGGTGCATAAATGCAACATTGGGCGAGTTGTAAGGGTTAAACCATCAAACAATGTTCACTGAAAATGAGTAGTAATCAAGAATTAAAGAGCAATTATGTTTAGTTTTGAAGAGTAGTAGCAGTAGACATCCAAATTGAGTAGAATACTACTTGAAAAGAGTAGAGTAAACAGGTTCTGCGTTTTTCAAGGCAGCTAAGTCTTTTCTACTATCCTAAACACAGGGAATAGGTTTGTATGGCTAGTATCGCTCGTGTTTCGGTTTCTTTTCACACACAGTCATTATAGCAGTCATCGCCTTTCATGGGGTCTAGTTTCTCTAGATAACGGTCGACGCGCAAATAACGCTTACGCCAAAAGGGGCATAAGGAACACTTTAGAAACGTTTTGCGGAAGAAAATTACAAGCTCTTGTCTGATTGGTCAATAAAGAAGTATTATTTTGACCAAACTTTAATGGACCAATCAACAAAGAAAAAATGCATTCACCCCCTACTAGTTCACGTGATAGTTCAGCCAACAAGAGATACTTTTGGAGTAGCCACAAAACGTTTGCGGCAAACGTTGACAAATTAAAGAGGTGTTTCTTAGTACCGTTTTATGCCGATTGGCGCTCGACGCGTAGATCTTGTGAAACGTACATGACTATTTATTATACCATCCAGTCTTATCACACATGAGTGAAAAGGAAGTGTCTTGTTCCTATTGTGTTCACTGACTGATCTCCTGTTTTGCCTGTTCACGTTAGAATATATTGACGCGTATTTATCAAATTTACACCTCGTTTTCTGAGATATTACCTTTCTTTGCCGTGGTAAGAGTAATAAGTCTATAAGGCCGGGTTCACCATTAGACGCGTAAGTTCCGTACGGAAAAACCCTAAATAGAGTGGAAGAAAGAAGGATGAAAGTTTACGCATAAAAAATATAGGGGAAATTCGGACACGTGCGCCAAATCTTTCCCCTTCTTTGTTTCACTATTTATGGATTGCGCACGGGTTTCATCATGGAATATCCGCTTATGTGTGTACAAGACCTTATTGTATCAATTTGTACCACCCTGTTTTCTGATAATTATTTTTTTGTGTATAGAGTAAGTTATAGTAGGGGTAAAAAGCGCAGGGCGGGTAAGAAGCCCACCCCAGATTAATTCATGAAATAAAGAAAATTTCAGTCAAAATTTTGCCATGAGACGAGTGTTAATGTTTAGCGTTGTTCGTCTCATGGGCAAATTTGACTGAAATTTTCTTTATTTCATGAGATAATTGGGGTGGGCTTCTTACCGCCCATGCGCTTTTTACCCGTCTTCCCCTATCAATTTACACCCGTTTTCTGATAATTTCCTTTATTTGCGTGTAGAGTATGCTCATAGTTTACTGACGATATACATGTATCGATTTTCGTTTTTTTGCTGTGAGACGATCTTTAGACGAGACGTTTCTTCCTTGTTCTAACGTTGAAAGCAGATGGTGTGAACAAAACCGGTTTTTTGGCTCACTCGTGTCAACAATACGAAAGTGAGACTATGTTTCATGCTTCTATTGGTTTCCGTGGTGGTCTGTCTGTCTCTGCTGTTGTGTCGTCTGTGGTAACTTTAACGTTGGGTTTTTCTCGGTATCTAAAAGGCGTTCATCGATCAAACTTTGCACACATATAGATGTCTATGCAAGCTTTCATACATTAATGATTTTGATAATTAAATACTTAAACAACACTGTAAAACAGATAACAAACAGATAACATTTTAGACTAGTGTGTTAGAGAGTATTCAACAGGCAATATGAGTTAAGAAAGTATTCCACAGAGAAAGCCTCAATAGCTGATTGCGTAGAGCTTCTGTCTCTCATGACAATGGTTCCGGGTCCGATTCTCGGCACAGCACCTTTTTATTTTTTATTATGAGCGCATATGCGTTATGCTGCCGTTATGCGCCCTAACTAAAAAATGCAGCAAGTCCGACTTCGGTTGAAGGAAATCTTTCTGAAAGTGTTTCATAAAAAAAAAAAGGCAGGAGAATGGACAGGTAAGGCAGAAAGATCGTAGATGACAGTAAGCAAAGGAAAAAAGGCAGAGTCAAATAGAGTGACAGTTTAGAGGAAGGCGGGGAACTATTTATGCAAAAGGACCCCCCCCGTATCCAACGGGGAGAACGTTTGTTTATGATCCATTCTATGTTCATTGTTATATTTCCTTTTCAGGCTAGGTGTAATACTTTTATGAACAACATTACCAAATCTGCCACGTTTAGTTTCTTCTTCTAGCGAAAAGAACATTCCAAATGATTGGGCTCGATATAAACCTTGCCTGTGAATTGTAACAGATTACATGACTGTATGTTTGAAGGCAACAGAGAAGCTGGCTGCCTATTATAATAATAGTCAAACATTAGTAAACACAATACAATTGTGTTTGGGTGTTTGTTGGTGCAGGAACAGTGTCTGATCTTGCCTCATGAAATGCCTTTTTTCACTTTATTTTCAGGGATTCTAATTTTCCGTATAAAATATGTTGTTTGGGGTTGGGCGTGCTGAAAAATTTGTGGCTTCCCGAGGGTTTTTTTGGATTAGTACCAAAATGTGTGGCTTCCGGATTTTGAAGTTTTGAAGGCAATACTCGGAATGAGAAACTTCAGATAAACGTCAATTTTGTGAGCCTTCAGTCATGAATATGACCAAAGACACGACCCCATATACAATCAGTCCTACATCCCCCACCCCACCCCCACCCCACCCCCACCCCACTCAACAACGTTGTAGGAAGTTCAGTTTCAGCGTACCGGCGTAGCGGGTTTTTTGACTTGTTGTTTGTTGTTGTTGTGTTGTTGGGGGGGGGGGGGGGGGGGGGGTGTCATGGTTTGGGGTTGGGGGGGAATTTTAGTTTCAGGATTTAGGACCCCCTATCACTTGCACATCCGGTTGTTGTTGTTTTTCCTCTCTCTTGTTTGTTTCGTAATTCTCGACCTGCTAAGTTCCTACATTTGTGTTTAAGCGAGGGCCGACGGCCTGTGTATGTCTGAATGAATTAATCTTTAATGTAATGTCTTTTCACATGAACAGTGATTTTAGACAACATGCAAAAATTGAACCAATTATAAAAAATTAATTACAACACACAAAGAAAAATATCTACAGTAAGCTTACTGTGTTTGTCTTTGTCTGTCTAGGTGTGCATCAAGTAAATAATGGAAAACAAAAAAACATTATATTCCGATTTCTACTACAACCTAAAGCTTGGAAACAATCATTATAGAAATGTATATAATTAAGTGCGTGCGCCATGTGTGTGTGTATGTAAGTCTGTGTATATATCTCATCCTCTCTCTCTCTCTCTACTCTCTCTCCTCTCTCTCTCTCTCTCTGACTGTTGGCATTGGTGTGCGTGTATGTGTAAGTGCGTGCGTTGGGGGCGAGCGCACACACCATGTGTGTGCTAGAGCATTATACTTGAGAAAGAGATATTATTGTGTGTGTGTGTTGTGTGTGTGTTGTGTGTGTGTGTGTGTGTGCGTGTGTGCGTGTGTGTACGCATGAGAGATGCGTGCGTGTGAGGAGAGGGAGACAGAGAGAGAGTGTGTTCCGATATGAAGAGGAGAAGGGGAGAGAGAGGGAGAGAGCGAGATGACGAATCTGGAAGATAGAGATGCGAGAGAGAGAGATCGAGGAGAGAGTGACGGTGAGAGAGACGAGAGAGAGGACCGAAGATCAGAGGAGACGAGTGTGAGAGAGATAGAGAGCTAGAGAGATGAGAGAGTGAAGAGACGAGTAGGGTGACTGAGAGAGTCGAAAACGAGGTGTAACCGACACGAGAAGTGAGAAACGAAAACGAAAACGAAACACGAAACGAAATTTATTTAACCAGGGGAACATAGAGAGATAAGCAAGTTGACATGCTTTTTTCCACCCAGCCCTGGGGGAAAATAAATAAATCAAACAAGAAAGCTAAATAATATATGTACATGCAGGAATGAGAAGAAAAGGGAGGGAGGATGGTGGGGGGGAAGAGGCACAGAGGGGGATACAGAAGGGGAAATTTTGGAATTTTGGGAAGATGAGGGAGAAAATTTGCCTAGACGAAGGAGAGATTTTTTAGGAGAGAGAAGAAGAGAAGGTAAGATGAGAGAGGAGCTAGGAAGAGAGAGAGAGCGGAGAGAGAGACAGAGAGAGAGAGAGAGAGAGAGAGAGAGCACGTGCTCGCGTATGTATGTCCCGTGTGTTCGGTTCTCAAAGCTTTTAAGAATGTGAATGGGCTTTTAAGCACAGCTGGCAATATGCTACATTTTGATGTTACTGTGGCAACAGCAATTAATGCACCATATTTTCCACGTATTAAACATACGGACCTTTTTCTCAAACTGCTTTTATTGTTGGTTGACATTAGCTTGTAATTGGGGGACACAATACTAGATCTGTACAATAAATGATTATTTGCAGCCGTCAAGGAAAATTATGGTACATCTGAACTCATTCAAGTCGTTCCACTCCATATATGTCCGGAATTAATACAAAGCTGTCAGTTTGATGAATTTGCTTCAAGGGAAGTTAATCTGTGTGCACACCATACTTTGTTCACTTCTAAACTCGCTTCGCTCCCTTGGAGCACATGTTTGGCTCTTACTTTGCATTTGTAGTGGTTTGTAGAGGGGGGAAACCAATGGCTGTAGAGTTTCTTTTTTTTCTATATAAAGTCTATGTATAAAAAAAAAGTCTGATCTACCACTTCCCTATGTCTAAACCTGAAGTAAAAAACCTGTAATCATTCTACTGTTTATTTCTCCTTTTGTTTATGTATGTTTTTGTTTGTGTGTATGGCTGGAGTGAATTGTGAGGTTTTTTTAATAAATTCAAAATCGTTTGCAATGCGAATTATGAGTTTAAGGGTCCCTGCCACACGCCAGCTACAATCGTACCACTGTACGATGCGATTCGACCACGTTATCTCGAAGTGCGAATCACATTCTTGAAACCTAGACACATACGTACCTTACCCACTACGGCCATATGGCCTGGGGAACGCAGAAGAAGAAGAAGTATTCTTAGAGATCACGTGATCGAATCGTATCGTATCGTACAGTCGAACGATTTTAGGGGACGTGTGGCTGGCGGTTTAGTCTTTTGTGAATGGCTATCAAACCGTGATGCGCCTTCACCGTCTCTTGGTGCTGCAACCAAAGGGATTCGTTAGCCATTGGGGGATTTTTCCAACGCGTGATGCCCTCTAAAATCCTTTTGTCCATGAGAATGGGGGGGGGGGGGGGGTTTTTTTGCCCTGGGCAAGGCATATCCTTTCTTAAACGAAACGTCCTGGATCAGCTGCTAATATAGCAGTGATAGTCAGAAACGACAGACTAGCGTAGGTCCTACATTATTATTCCAACATAGTCTTCATAGATAATTGGCATGGGCTTCTCACCCGCCCATGGGCTTTTTACCCAGTCTTCGCTCTGTCCAAATAAAAGGCAAACTCTAGTGGGGTTTTGTCCCCGCACGCGGACGAGCGAAAGCATAGAGAGAAAGAGAGTGTGAGTTTTTCGTTACTAAGAAGCTGCTCTCTAGATAGAAACGTCACCTTGCGTCAATGGCCTTTTCTTCATTAGCGATCGCTCAGACTGAGGGTTTGGGGGGTCAATTATGAGCGCAGATGCGTCAAGCTGCCGTTATGCGCCTTACTAAAAAAAATAGTTAGGCCCAGCATGTCCGTCTTCGGCTGGGAAAAAAAATCTTTGTAAGGCCGTGTACACATAAGCGGATATTCCCACGCGGAAACCCGTGCGAAATCCATAAATAAGTGAAAACAAAGAAGGGAAAAGATTTGCGCCACGTGTCCGTATTTCCCCTATATGCGTAAACGGTTTATCCTTCTTTCTTCCACTTTATTTAGGGTTTTCCGTACGGGACTTACGCGCCTAATGTGAACCCGTCCTAAGAGTTTATAGATCAAAGGCAGGAGAATGGACAGGTAAAAGGCCTGATACACTACATAAGCTTACGATTCGCTGTCAATGCGATGCGATTGTGACGATGCGAGTCACCATGATCCACGTGACATACTCCCGTCTCAAAATAATTCTACTATTTTCGCTCAATTATTATACTGGGAGGGTACCGATTCGCCGTTTCTCTACTCGCCGTATAGGTGTCTACTCGCCGTACTCGCCGTCTATAGTCCAAACCGCGTAGCAGTTTCAAATCGCCGTTTTTTCAGTGCTATTTCGCCTTATTCACTGTTTACTGAATTGATGCCATGGATTGTGTTCTTGCTTTTGGCCGTATGGCCGGTGTGGCGTTCTCAAAATGGATTTGCTCTCAACATGTCTGCGCATGTGCGAAGAGTTAGGGATAGGTTTAGGGTTAGGGATAGGTTTAGGGTTACGGTTGGGTTAGGGATAGGTCCAGGGTCAATTTAGTGTCGAATACACAAAAGATCAAATGTTACTACTGCTTCTTATCCCTGGTCTATGCGGCGAAATGCAACAGATTGTAAAATTGAAAAACTTATACGACGAGCTAGAAAACAGCGAGTTGGGAGACGGCGATTCGGTACCTCGCCGTTATACTCAAGAAGACCCAACACATGAATTTCACGTGAATCACGGACTCACATCGTCACAATCGCATCGCATTGACAAACGAATCGTATGTAGTGTAGCAGACCCCTTTAAGGCAGAAAGATAGCATAGATGACAGTAAGAAAATGGAATGACCGATTAGAGGAAGTTACAAGCACAGAACTTCAAAAAGGTGGGGGAACTATTTGTACGAAAGACCCCACCCCCACCCCATCGGTATCCCCACGGGGGGGGTGGGGGGGGGGTGTGTCAAGGGCTAAGGAGGCCAACTCCACCTAAACAACCCATTCTCCCGTGCCACAGTAAAAGAGTGGCGACAGCTGAGGGAAATGTATTCGTGAAACTGGTTGAGATTGATTGATAGCCTATATAAATTATAACATGTTTATGGTCAGTAACTGTTATATACTGTCTTGTCAGTCAGCATATGTTGGGCGTTTCTCTCTCTCTCTCTCTCTCTCTCTCTCTCTATCGTCTCTCTCTCACTCTCTCTATCTCTCTCTCTGAACCTCTTCCCCACCCCTCTCTCTCTCTATCTCTCCCTCACTCTATCTCTCTGACCTCTTCCCCACCCCTCTCTCTCTCTCTCTCTTTCTCTCTCTCTCTGACCTCTTCCCCACCCCTACTCCTCTCTCTCCCTCCCTCTCTCTCTAGATGACCTCTTCCTCAACCCTACTCTCTCTCTCTCTCTTTCTCTCTCTCTCCCTCTCTCTCCTGTACGCTCTTCCCACCCCTCTATTCACCACCCATCCCTCTCTCTCTCTCTCTCTCTGACCTCTTCCCCCCCCCTACTCTCTCTCTCTCTCCCTACTTTTCTACTCTCTCTGAACTCTTCCCCACCCCCTACTCTCTCTCTCTCTCTCTCTCTTCCTGACCTTCTCCCACCCTACTCTCTCTCTCTCTCTGACCCGTCCCCCACCCCTACTCTCTCTCTCTCTCTCTCTCTTGACCTCTTCCCCACCCCTACTCCTCTCTCTCTCCCTCGATATTCTCTCTCTGACCTCTGAACATCCCACCCCTGAGCCCATTCTCTCTCTCTCTCTATAGCCTCTCTCTCTACCTCTTTCCCCACCCCCTACTCTCTCTCTCTCTCTCTCTCTCTGACCTCGTCCCCACCCCTACTCTCTCTCTCTCTCTCTCTCTATCTGACCTCTCCCTTCCCCACCTCTACTCTCTCTCTCTCTCTCTCTCTGACCTCGTCCCCACACCCCTCGCTCCTCTCTCTCTCTGCCTCTGTCATCGACCTCTCTCCCCACTACCCTACTACTCTCTCTGTCTCTCTCTCTCTCTCTCTCTGACCTCGTCCCCATACCCCCTAATCTCCTCTCTCTCTCTCTATCTGACCTCAGTCCCCACCCTACTCTCTCTCTCTTCTCTCTGACCTCCTTACCCACCCCCTACTCTCTCTGCCCTCTCTCTCTCTCTCTCTCTCCCCACCCCTCTCCTCTCTCTCTCTCTGCATCCTCTTGACTCACCCACCCTACTCTCTCTCACCTCTCTCTCTACATTCTCTGACCTCTTCCCCAAAACCCAAGCTACTCTCTCAACTCTCTCTCTCTCTCTGACCTCTTGCCCCACCCGTCCCCTCAACCTCTCCCTCTCTCTCTCGAAACGACCTCTGTCTACTGACCACCCCTGACTCTCGCCTCTCCCTCTCTCTCTATTGACCTCTTCCCCCACCCCTACTCTCTCTCGGGATTCACACCCAGCTCTCTGACCTCTTCCACACCCCTACTCTCGTTCTCTCTCTCTCTGACCTCTTCCCCACCCTACTCTCTCTCTCTCCTCTCTCTGACCTCTTCCCCACCCCTACTCTCTCTCTCTCTCTCACTGACCTCTTCCCACCCCTACTCTCTCTCTCTCTCTCTGACCTCTTCCCCAACCCCTACTCTCTCTCTCTCTCTCTGACCTCTTCACCCACCCCTACTCTCTCTCTCTCTCTCTCTCCTCTTTCCCTCCCTCTACTCTCTCTCTCTCTCTCTCTCTCTCTGACCTCTTCCACACCCCTACTCTCTCTCTCTCTCTCTGACCTCTTCCCCACCCCTACTCCTCTCTCTCTCTCTCTCTGACCTCTTCCCCACACCCTACTCCCTCTCTCTCTCTCTCTCCATCTCCCTCCCTCACTCTCTCTCTCTCTCTCTCTCTGACCTCTTCCACCACCCGCTTACTCTCTCTCTCTCTCTGACCTCTTTCCCCACCCAGACTCTACTCTCTCTCTCTCTGACCTCTTCCCCAACCCTACTCTCTCTCTCTCTCTCTCTGACCTCTTCCCCACCCCTACTCTCTCTCTCTCTCTCTGACCTCTTCCCCACCCCTACTCTCTCTCTCTATCTCCTCCTCTGAACCTCTTCCCACCCCTACTCCTCTCCTCTCTCTCTCTGATCTATCCTTCTTCACATTCTCTCTATATCTCTTTATCCCGTTTGTTTCTTTCTCTAATCTGTCTGTCCTCTCCCTCCCTCTCTGTCTCTCTCGCTCTCTCTCACTCTATTTCCAGTCCCAAACTCTCACTCTCTCCTCTCTTTCTCTCTCTATTTCTCGCTCGTTCACTCTCCCTCTCTCGTTCACTTACTCTTTCTCAGTCTTTAAAGATCCACCAGATCACGTGTCCAAAATCACGGGTTTTTTCACTTTGTTTTCCCTCTTATAACTGGAAAGAAAAATTGTTTTTGACCAAGTCTATCTGACTCCCATATAAATGCCCCAATTCAAGCAACTAAACTCGACACATTTCATTTTAAAGAGTAGCCTCAGTTTTTAAGTTGGGGGCATTTGTATATGGGTAACAGCTACCCCAGAAGAAAACAGGGACTATTCGTGGGTGAGGTCAGTGTGTCCTTTTAAAACCCACTTCCTCCCGTACCTCTCTCTC
>JAGGCT020003593.1:0-13141 GCA_017654935.2 Phymorhynchus buccinoides
TCTCAATTTGGTATTTTAATAATTATTATCGTAATATAGTAAAAAAATATACATCGCCTCTTATATCTGAACAACACAACGATTACTCTGTTTAAAGATCCAGAATGTACTTGACAAATTCATGGTGGGTATTTATCAACGGGTATATCTCTCATTATGAGTCAGGATATTAAGTGTTCTGCGATTTTCTACCATAATAGTTTCTTAGCACCATAACTCTCAATACCTAGTTGCGATTTGTTTTACGCCGTCTTCTAACAATTTAAGGGACAAATTATGAAGGCCCCCATAATCGCCTGAGCCGCCTGGTGTCGTGGTCTGCAGCTACAAGCTCCCCAGTGCTGCCTTCTCGTCGCCCATCGCCACAGGACTTGCGGAAAAGGATAAGGACGAAGAGTAGTAGGAAAATGATGACGTTGATGATGCATGGAACTGTTGTACAGATGACTTGCGGTGGTTGGATTAAAGTGGAGGGAGATAGTTGCGCATGTCCTCACCCTCACTCCTCTCGTTCCCAGCCCATCTCGTCCAGTGGCAGACGTATCTCAAGTACGACGCGAGATGAGCCAGGAGCATTGGATGGCCAGCTAAATAGCAAGCCTACTCTCTACTACTATCCCACCGAAGAGTCACCAAACCCAGTGTCCTTTGTGTCCTCACTGTGCCATAATTGCGCGCCACCACGCTTTTGCTGAAACCGCCTTATTGCCCGTTGACCCCTGGATGGTTTTTCTCCACCGGTTCTGCCCAGGACCAGTCTTCACATGCGTACGGTAAACCAAGCCCCTAATATCGAACTGAAGATCTATGACCGCGTCGGCTACCCACTCCAACCTAGTTTTGGGCCGGCCAGTCGATCCGTTGTCCGTGGCGTGGCCGCTGTTGCCTGCAAACAGCTATCGGGGAGCCCTAGGTGAGAGTTGAGTGCCAGTGGGGACTAATGACTGGCGGACTACTCCGAAGGGCAAACATCGTCCCCTGTCAGAGGTTACTATCCCCCTCCCTGAACACCACATCCACCCCTGCAGCTATACAAGCGCATGAATTATCTGATGGTTTTAATCGACGTGACACTTAGTCATTATCACTGTACTGCGTCGTAACGTGAACAACATCGACACGTGGAGACTATTGACACATAGACACGTGGACACATAGACACTTGGACACATATACACGTGGACCCGTTCCATAGCTTGCCCAGGAAAAACAATGAGATTTTTGTAAAAATGACCGGTGGTCAATAAGGGAGCTTTAAAGTGTTCACGCGCGCGCGCATGTGTGTGAAAATGACCACTGGTCAGTATGTCTGACCATCAGTTTAAATATTTAATTATAAGTAACACAAACTAACAGTCATGCTTCTGCCCCAACAAACACACGCATACGCTCTCTCTCTCTCTCTCTTTCTCTCTCTCTCTCCCCTCTCTCTCTATATCTCTCTCTCTACATCTTCTCTATCTCTCTCCATCTCATTCTCTCTCTCTCTCTACATCTCTCTATCTCTCTCTCTACTCTCTCTCTCTCTCCTCTCTCTCTCTCTCTCTTTCTCTCTATTCTCATACCTTAAAACATACACTATGACAAAACTTTCAAAGACATTAATATGGCTGAATCGTCTCCGCGGCACCCCCGGTACAATATCGCGTCGCGGCGACAATAAACGCCCGTACTAACAACGCAACTGTGTTGTTGGACGATTCACAGGGTAATCTGGTTAATCTTCATTGCCTTTCCACATAGATTGTGAAGTCCTGCTGTTCTCATTTCTTCGCTCCCCTAGGTACGATCACATCACTCCGGTTCTTCGTTCCCCTACATCTGGCTCCACCCCGTCGCCTTCAATCAATTATCTGACTACAACACGTCTCCTACACTGGCCTTCAAGCCAATGAATGACTCAAGCTCCCCCCCGCTGTATCTCTCTGATCTTCTTAATCGCTATCGCCTCCCAGCTCGCCAACTAAATTCGTCTTCTGATTCTCGTCTCCTTTCCATTCCCTCCATCCGTCTCAAATCTGCTGGCCAATTGCATTTCCCTGCTTGTCAAGCACCATGCTCTCGTCGCGAATTCTCTGCCTTCTCCTCTCCGAACCTCCAACTCAGTCTCCTCATTCAAAACCTCTCTTAAAACCCATATTATTCCTCCTGCGCCCTAAATATTTGATCAGTTGTCTATCCGTTGTGTGCACTTGAGGGAAGATTGAATAAGAGGTTTGCGCTGTGCTTTTGTGGTGCGTTTGTGTGTGAGTATACTATAGTGTATATATATATATATTATAATATATATATATATATATCATATATATATATATATATCATGTGTGTGTGTGTTGTGTGTTCTTGTGTTGTGTGTGTGTGATTGTGTGTGTCACTATGTGTCTGTGTTGTGTGCGTTGTGTGTGTGCAGTGTGTGTGCATACAGTGTGCTTGTTGTGTGTTTTGGTTTTGTCGGGTTGTGTGTGCAAGCATGGTGTGTAGTGTGTGGTTATGTTTGTGGTGTGGGTCTGTGTGTCTGTCTGCCGTGCGTACGTCTTTTGTGCGTGAGGGTGTTAGTGTATGGTGTGTTGGGCGCCCCTGTATGTGGTCAGTCCATGCGGCTCGGTGCGGGATGTGGCCTTTACCGACTGGGGTATGAAACGAGTTGGCGTCGATAAAATATGTTGTGTTTATGTGTGTGGTGTGTGTGTGTGTGTGTGTGTGTGTGTCGGTGTGTGTGTGGTTTGTGTGCGTTGTGAGTTGGTGTTTGCATATGTGCGTAGTGCGTGTGCCGTCGCGAAGTTCGTGTGCAGTGTTTGCACGTGCGTTGCGCGGCGCGTGCGTGTTCTTACGTGCTGTGCCGTCGCGCGTGCGTGTGCAGGTGTGTGGTGTGTGTGGTGTGTGGTGTGTGGTGGTGTGTCGTGTGGCGTGTGTGTGTGGTGTGTGTGTGCGTGTGTGTGTGTGTGTGTTAGATGAGAGAGGAGAGAGTTGCTTTGTCACTATGAGATGTTGCTGCGTTGAATGCTGTTTTTGTTGTCTGATGATGAATCATTGATTGTAAGGCGCTTTGGGCTCATCTGAGTTAATGCGCTATATAAATGTACAATTATTATATATTATTATTTCTTAGATTGAATAAATAGCCAGAGAGAGAGAGAGAGATGAGGGATGGAGGAGAGAGAGAGACAGAGAGAGCAGAGAGAGAGAGAACGAGCCCGAGAGAGAGAGAGAGAGTGAACCCGGAGATGAGAGAGAGAGGAGAGAGGGAGGAGAAGGAGAAGAGAGAGAGAGAACTGGAGGGGAGAGAAAGAGGAGAGAGATTTGGGGGGAGAAGAGACGATGACGGAGAGAGAGAGGAAGAGAGAGAGACCCGATATATGCAAATACACATGCTTGCATGAGAGAGACGGACGGGCAGACATACTGACCAAGCAGAATGACTGACTGACTAGACGAGTAGGCACACACAGAGAGCTATTGAGATTAGAGTCAAATTGTTCAGAGAGAGTGACACAGACAGACAGAGGTAGGCAGAGAAAGAGAGATAGGCATAAACAGAAAGAGAGAGGAAACAGAAAGACAGAGAGAGAGAGAGAAGAAAAGAGACGAGACACAAATAGGAAGAGAGAACGAGAGACAATTGACAAGAAGAGAAGAGAGAGAGAGGAGACGAGAGTGACTTAGCCAGAGAGCTTCTTTTTCTCCGCGAGACGACTTTTCCGAGACGACGCAGAAGAGAAGAGAGAGTAGCGAGAGCCTCCCGCGCGGGTCGGCGGGGGCACCGAGACGACCTTTGACTTTCGTACCGGAGACTGATGAGGCACCGACCCAAGACTTTTTTTTTTTTCGCACGCCCAGACGAGACGAGGGAGAGCGAGAGAGAGAAGGAAGGAGAGCAGCAGAGATCCCTTTGCTCACCTTTCTCGACAGCAGCAGACAGAGACGACGAGAGAGGGTGAGAGAGAGAGAGACAGAGCGAGACCGAGAGAGATGGAGAGATGAGAGAGAGAGAGAGGGAGGACGAGAGAGAGAGAGGAGAGAGAGGCAGAGAGAGAGAGAGAGCGAGAGCAGAGACGACAGAGAGAGAGAGACACAGCAGAGAGAGAGATGATGAGACCCTCAGAGCTCGACGAGAGTTGATGAGAGAGAGGCCGCCAGAGAGATGCTGAAACCTCGAATGTTTAGTGAGGATAACTAAATAAGCACAAAATATGTCTTTTTTTCATCAGGTCCTCAGACAAAGCAAGCAAACAAACAACAATTAAACGATAAGAAACCACACAAATAAACTACAATCAAAACAGACTAAAGAAATTCAGAAACATGCATGAAAACACATAAACACACACACAAACACACAAACAACACACGCACGAACACACACGCACGCACACACACATACATGCACACACATTTTTATCAACATGTTATATCATAGCATAACATTTAATAGGGTAATAATAATTACCAATGAAATATCATCTGGAATACTGGAAAGGAGAGAGAGAGATAGAGACGGACGAGAGAGAGAGAGAGAGACAGGAGAGGAGAGAGAGAGAGAGAGAGAACGAGAGAGCGAGAGAGGAGACCCCGAGGAGAGAGGGAGCGGCGCGTAGAAGAGAGAGACGAGAGAGAGGGGTGCCCCCCAGAGAGATTGTGAGAGAGAGAGAGTGGGAGAGAGGGGAGAGAGAGAGAGAGCGAGAGGGAGAGGAGAGGAGAGAGAGGGCGGGAGAGAGAGGGGGAGGGAGAGGGAGAGAGAGAGAGAGGGGAGAGAGAGGGAGGGAGAGAGAGAGAGAGAGAGAGAGAGAGAGAGAGTGGGAGGGTGGAGAGGAGAGAGAGAGAGGAGAGAGAGAAGGGATAGAGAGAGAGATGAAGAGATGGATAGGATGGATAGGGAGAGATAGAGAGGGAGGAAAGGAGAGAGACGAGAGGGCGGGAGAGAGAAGGAGAGGGAGGACAAGAGAGAGAGATGGGCTCGGAGAGAAAGAGAGAGAGAGAGAGAGAGAGGAAAGAAAGAGAGGCACGCGAGAGACGATGAACGTTTTCAATGATTTTTCCATTGGCCCATGTCATGGTGATGGCTACAACAAATGTGGGCTAATTATCATTGAGACGAAAGTACATGCACAGAGCGCAATTAATCAAAGTCTCACGCAACGATACATAGGACTGCATGATTCACTCAAGGGATATGCAAAGACATACGAGCGAATGCGCTACTATCTGAAATTCTCAGCCAAACGTAAAACCACAGAGAGAGACATGCTAAAGAGAGAGTCAGACGGAGAGAGATGGACGAGAGAGACTATTTAGAGAGAGGGGAACCACCGACCTGATCGTAGCGTTTACGATTGACCTGAGCTATGGGGAAAATGGGGGAGGGACGCCTAGTGATTTGAGCAGAGGGAATACATGATTGGAGAACTTGGGTGTGGGGAGATAACCCTTTTTAACCGACGATTCGCTTCCTCCCCACGGGAGGAGAGAGAGAGAGAGGTTTCAGAGAGCTTTCAGGCTCTTTGATGAGAGGACTCTCCATTCCAGAAGTGAGAGAGCGGAGAGAGAGTCCGCTCTAAGGAGGAGAGAGAGAGAGGAGCCCTAGAGAGAGAGAGCGCTCCGTCTTTAGAGAGTCGATAGAGAGAGAGAGATGAGACATCTTCGCCTTGATAGCCGGACAAGACTTCACCTGCAGAATTATACTCCCCTTCTTGCCTCCAAGTCTTGCCCATTTGCTGCGAATGCCTTGATGGTTCTTATCGAGAAGCAATTGCTCTAATATAACTAATAATATTACGACGAGACCAACATTGAGACCCCGATTTTTCCGAAAGGAGTCACGAGAGAGAGAGAGAGAGAGAGCAGAGAGAGAAGAAGAGGAAGAGAGATAGAGAGAGGCGAAAACGAGAGACGAGAGAAGAGCAGAGAGAGAGAGAGGGTCAGAGAGAGATCAGAATAGAGAGAGAGAGAGAGTGAGAAAGAGAGGAGAGAGAAACGAGAGAGAAGAGAGATAAAGAACAGTTAAACACAAGACGAATTGGAAAGAACAAGTGTGGTGGAGTCCCTCATAATCCCCCGCAAGTGGGTCAATGTCTTGTACTCACTCTCCACCTCACAATTACTTCACCTTTTTCACTTGTCCTACCTTCTTCCCCCTACTTGGGGGACGCATCGGAGGGGGACCTGTGAGGCACGACTCCTAGAACTGTACTACTTACTACTTGGCGCTAACTTTAGTGAACTACTACTACTACTCTAGGGAGATTACTCTCTACTACGGACTCCTACCTGCTACACTACTACTCACTTGAGAGACTGCTGGGGGGGGGGGAGAGAGAGCTGGGAGAGAGAGAGAGATAGAAGAGAGAAGAGAGAACGAGAGAGATGAGAGAGAGAGATAGACCGGATGTATTTGGAAAGAAGTTACATTTGTACAGAGTGATAGAGGGAGGGCGAGTAAGGGGGTGGGGGGGGGGTGGGTGAGAAGTGAGCGATAGGCAGATATGATAGGGTGGATAGGAGAGAGAGATAAGAGATGATAGAGAGAGAGAGATAGATTGCCTTGGTAGTGATGAGAGAGAGAGAGAGATGAGAGAGAGACAGAGAGAGAGAGAGAGAGAACTAGAGAGAGAGAGATTGGACGAGAGAGGGATTGAGATATAGAGAGAGAGAGAGAGAGGTGAGATGGGAGGGAGAGGAGAAAGACCGAGAGTTTGAGATCTGGGGAGAAGCTGGAGAGAGAGAGAGTTGAGGGGACTGAAGTGAGAAGAGAGTCGAGAGAGAGATGGAGCAGAGAGAGAGAGCGAACGACGAAGAAATGAACAGATTAAGTGCAATCGAGAGGAAAAAACGGTGCTAGGGGGAGAAAAGAAAAGGTACTTGTCACTCTTGGTTTTACAACTGAGTGACAAACAGATAGTGGGATACTTAACATAATGTCGAATTTGTTTTCATCTTCCTTCGCTTGTCTCTCTTTCTGTCTGCATGCTACTTTGTCTCTCTCTTTCTGTCTGCATGCTACTTTTGTCTCTCTTTCTGTCTGCATGCTACTTTTGTCTCTCTTTCTGTCTGCATGCTACTTTTGTCTCTCTTTCTGTCTGCATGCTACTTTTGTCTCTCTTTCTGTCTGCATGCTACTTTTGTCTCTCTTTCTGTCTGCATGCTACTTTGTCTCTCTCTTTCTGTCTGCATGCTACTTTTGTCTCTCTTTCTGTCTGCATGCTACTTTGTCTCTGTCTTTCTGTCTGCATGCTACTTTGTCTCTGTCTTTCTGTCTGCATGCTACTTTGTCTCTGTCTTTGTGTCTGCATGCTACTTTGTCTCTCTTTCTGTCTGCATGCTACTTTGTCTCTGTCTTTCTGTCTGCATGCTACTTTGTCTCTCTCTTTCTGTCTGCATGCTACTTTGTCTCTCTTTCTGTCTGCATGCTACTTTGTCTCTGTCTTTCTGTCTGCATGCTACTTTGTCTCTGTCTTTCTGTCTGCATGCTACTTTGTCTCTCTCTTTCTGTCTGCATGCTACTTTTGTCTCTCTTTCTGTCTGCATGCTACTTTGTCTCTGTCTTTGTGTCTGCATGCTACTTTGTCTCTCTCTTTCTGTCTGCATGCTACTTTGTCTCTCTTTCTGTCTGCATGCTACTTTGTCTCTCTTTCTGTCTGCATGCTACTTTGTCTCTGTCTTTGTGTCTGCATGCTACTTTGTCTCTCTCTTTCTGTCTGCATGCTACTTTTGTCTCTCTTTCTGTCTGCATGCTACTTTGTCTCTGTCTTTCTGTCTGCATGCTACTTTGTCTCTCTCTTTCTGTCTGCATGCTACTTTGTGTCTCTCTTTCTGTCTGCATGCTACTTTGTCTCTGTCTTTGTGTCTGCATGCTACTTTGTCTCTGACTTTCTGTCTGCATGCTACTTTGTCTCTCTTTCTGTCTGCATGCTACTTTGTCTCTGTCTTTGTGTCTGCATGCTACTTTGTCTCTGTCTTTCTGTCTGCATGCTACTTTGTCTCTGTCTTTGTGTCTGCATGCTACTTTGTCTCTGTCTTTCTGTCTGCATGCTACTTTGTCTATCTGTCTGCATGCTACTTTGTCTCTGTCTTTCTGTCTGCATGCTACTTTGTCTCTGTCTTTCTGTCTGCATGCTACTTTGTCTCTGTCTTTGTGTCTGCATGCTACTTTGTCTCTGTCTTTGTGTCTGCATGCTACTTTGTCTCTGTCTTTGTGTCTGCATGCTACTTTGTCTCTGTCTTTGTGTCTGCATGCTACTTTGTCTCTGTCTTTGTGTCTGCATGCTACTTTGTCTCTCTTTCTGTCTGCATGCTACTTTGTCTCTCTTTCTGTCCGCATGCTACTTTGTCTCTGTCTGTTCGTCTCTTAGGCATTGCGCTTTGTGTCTGGTGGGGGCCTTATAGCGCTCCCTTTCTCTGTCTGTCTGTCTGTCTCTATCATTCTTCTCTGTATCTGTCTGTCTGCCTGTCTGTCTGTCTCTCTCTGACTGTCTCTCTCTCTATCGCTTTACCTCCCCCTCTCCCCCCCTCTCCCTCCCCCCTCTCTCTCTTAGCGTCTCCCTCCACACACTCATTGTCTGAACTATTTTGTGGAGTGAAGTCAGCAAAGTACTAGCAAATCACTAGCTTCTAATTGAATACATCTTAAGTTACACACTTCACAGAATAGAATAATAGAAGGCGGGCCAGTTGAAACAGAACATATCTTGCCATCATTTGATTACATTGTACTACCAGAATCATTCCCTGGAAGACAATAATGGATCTAATTTCATGTCTGCGAAGCTCTTTGCTGAGCGAAACTGTGTTCGTTATCCTCGGCTTGTACCATTTTTCAATCTGCACATTTTTCTTTTTAGTCTGGGATGTTGTCATCTGGCTCAATATAATTGTTTGCTAAAATTATTTTTTTTGTTTTGATGTATTAGTTAGGGTACTCCAAACCTAAAAATCATAGGGTTCAAATTTTCCCCAGCCCTCTACCCCCTTTGGGGGAGGAGGGTGAACCTGGCCTATAAAACCTCTATATGGGGCAGAGTTCAGTTCTATACTTTCTGTAATTCAACATACTGTTTGCCACACATAGAACACATTTAGGTTTTGAATAATTCTGGGTGACGTTGTAATGTTTTCGTACTGTTCAGTAGTTAATAATACAAATAAACTCTATGGAGAGCTGGACCATAGCGGGTCTTCAGAGAAAAGGTCACCCTCAATCCATTGTTTGTGCCCTGAACTCCTTACACTTTGTGGGGGCCTGTCCATGCCCAGGTCATGACTCTTCTTACTGTTCAATAATTGATAAGATATAATTTTGGTGACATTGTTTTATTTTAAAGACCTATAAAATGGGTTTATGTCGGAGTTTAACATACTGTCTGTGAAAACGGCAAGTGGTAACAATGTTATCATTGTTAGCTTTTGTTTGTTTATTTTAACAGACTTATAAGCCTACAATTTAGGATTAACTCTAGTGAGTTGGGGGGGAAGGGGGAGGGGAAGGGGGAGAGGAGGAGGGGGGAGAGGGTCGTCAGTTCTTGTGATAATAATGTGTAATAATAGTAATAATAATAATAATAATAATAATAATAATAATAATAATAATAATATAATAATAATAATAGTATATTTATATAGCGCTTTTCCTCAAATGAACCCAAAGCGCTTTACAATCGAATCAAGCCTTTGTTTCAATAATTTCTCTTGAGCTGACTGTGGTTCCTTCGCCAAAACGTATGTTTCTGTCAGACTAGGACCCGAGACATGTCTCAGTGCCAAGATACTTGGGTGACATTATGTGAATAAGTAAAGCTGGCACATTTTGTCAGACGCCCAGGTGAACAGATGTTCCAAGCGTTTTCTAACTCTTAAACCCTGACCTGATGAGCAATGAAGGTTTCAGCCGCTTCATGAGAGTAGTTTTCTTCAAAGTTGCACCATTTGGTTTTCAGATAACTACGAAAGTGCTTCAGTAATTGATAAGCAAGTATGATGCTAGTAAGATGCCTTTTACCCATGGGTGGTGACATCATATTCTTAAGAGACACAACAAGCTTCCTCTGTGGATGATTATGTAACTGTTGGTGTGGTAACTGGCTTCTCTCGAGTATTATTCTTAAACAATTCGTCCAGAGAAAGGATAACGTGACCTTCAATATAAACCAGAATCACATCATAGTCTACTCATTTTGATGAAAGCCTGGTGCAGATCTGAGATTGTCCTCACTGACCGTGATTACGTCATGCACAGAAGCCATGGCATCAACAATTAGAGTCTATGCAAAATACTGCAGTCATGGTATGAGACCTAATAGCATACGAACGGGATTTAAAGTGTTTATAATACTCAGTCAGGGAATACTAATCAACTTTTTTTTTTAACAATTCGTATCAGGAATTTATGGTCTCTTGTAAATGGTAGCCAAAGTTTCCTTTTGTCTCGAAAGATCATTATCATGAACATGAAGTATATTCTGGCTGGAAATATGAACAATGGAACATTCACACGTGCTGTTAAGCATAAAACATACAACAATACAGCTTTAATGTGTGGGAAAGTAATAGTAGCGTACTGCGCTTTGGGTTTAAGACTTAAGTTTGCCTGTTTGATGAATGAAAACAAGTGTAAAGTTGATGCAGTAGCTGTGTTAAACATCACAAATTGATCAGTGCCTGTTCCTTGAGAACCCTTCGGGCTGACCTTTTGCACAGTTAAAAGTTGCGTGTCATTGTTATATCATATCATATATGGCATTTTAGGCATAGAAAAAGCCTTTAACATATTGTAACTTTTTGTGTTGGAAATATTTACAACCAAATCTACACCATGGAAAAATGTCTATTAAAAAGGTTGATGTCATTGAGAAAACACAACTTGCAGAACAAGTTGATACTCTCGATTCTACAGGGACAGCGCGCAACAACGGACCCCCCACACACACACACACACTACTCATAATGGGCAGAACCTACCCAACTTGACAGCGCTATTCAGTCTATGGAATCCTGCCTTCATGATGTCAAATCCTGGATGACATGCAACAAATTAAAACTTAATGATGACAAAACGGAAGCTCTGATTGTTTCCACTCAGCGTATGTCTGCAACTATCTCTCTTCCGGAAACTCTTACAGTTGGCAATGCTTGTTTTCAGTTTTCTAAGTCAGCAAAGAATCTCGGAGTTACCCTCGATTCAAATCTTACAATGCATAAACAGGTTATTAATCTCATACGTTCCATCAATTATGAGCTCAGACGAATCAGTGCTGTTCGACACTTTCTGTCTGTTGCAGCCACGAAAACTCTTATTTCTGCCTTTATTCTTTCCCGCATTGACTATTGCAACTCTCTTCTCTGTGGCTGTCCTCAGTATCTCCTGCAACGTGTTCAAAAACTGCAAAAAAGTGCAGCACGCCTCACTCTCAAGATTCCACGTTCTGATCATATAACACCTCATCTTCGTAACTTGCACTGGCTTCCAGTAGAGGCTAGAATCAAGTATAAAATAGCTTGCCTTTGTTTCGGTGCTGTTCACTCCTCTGGTCCCGTCTATCTCTCCGAATTAGTAACTGTCTACACACCTGCTCGCTCCCTACGTTCTTCCTCTGACTGCTGCACACTCAAGGTTCCTCGGGTCCACACGAAATCGTTTGGTGAACGATCCTTCTACTATTTAGCACCTCACTTATGGAATTCCCTCCCAACAACATGTCCGCTCATCTGACTCTATCTCCGCCTTTCGCTCTGCCCTTAAAACTCACTTGTTTCAGACATATTATGATTGATTAGTGTTTGTGTGTGAGGTGTGTGTGTGTGCGGGGGGGGGGGGGGTCCGTTTTATTGCAGAAATCTTGTAAAAAAATTATTTACAATTATTTTATAATTCGTATTTTGCATGTAGAATGTCTACGTCTTGTAAACTTTAAATGCTTGTAAATGAGGTAGAAGGGTATATTTGTTTTTGCAAAATTTGTCTATTATAAATTAGTCATGTAATTGGTATGTCGATGGCAGTATGATTTTATTTCAAGTTGCAGTATTGTATTTAAACTTGATTGAGAATGTGAATGTTGGTCTATGTTTCTTCTTAGAATTTTCATATTGTAACTATTTTACTCTTGTATAAATTAATTGTGTGTGAGTGTGTGCGTGCGCATGCACGTGGTGTGTATGTGTGTGTGTGTGTGTGTGTGTGTTGTGTGTGTGTGTGTGTGCTGTGGTGTGTGTGTGTGTGGTGTGTGGCTTGTGTGTGTGTGTGTGTGTGTGTGTTTTTGTGTGTGTGTGTGTGTTGGTGTGTGTGTGTGTGTGTGTGTGCTTGTGTGTGAGTGTGTCTTGTGTGTGTGTGTGTTGTGGTGGTGTGTGTGTGTGTGTGTGTGTGTGCGTGTGTGTAAGGAAGTAAGAGAACGTTGCGGGCAAGCATTGCGCTTAGTGGACTTTCTAATGATTAATTATTTGATTGCCTTAATGTTCTTGTTATCAATGTAAAGCGCACTGAGCCTCATGTGAGGAAGAGCGCTATATAAATTCACATTATTATTATTATTATTATTATATTATTATTATTATTATTATTATCATAAATTACAATATTTAGCTCCATATGTTAGCATTAAGCCATAATCGTAATGTAATTGAAAGTTTAAATAAAAGCAATCAAACATTTTTTTAGCAATGGTGTTCTACCAGAGCTATTTTCTTGGCACATTTGAATATAACTCCTTTAATAGTATAAATCGACAAAACTAAATTTTGGAACAATTAGTAGATGTCATAGTATACTCGGATTCAAAACAAATATAAAAACTGACCTATTTGCTGCAAATGAAAGGCAAGATTACGGAAAACTTAAAATTTATTCCGTCCGGTATAAGGTTTTCATAGGCCGGATTTCCCCGCTCCCCCAAAGAGGGCAGGAGGCTCGGGGAACATGTGAACCCTATGTTTTTTAGGTTTGGAGTACCATAACCAATGCAACAAAAAAAACCAAAAAGCCAACCCCTACTTTCACTACATTGCAACCTGCACTATTTTAGCCCCTCTGTATCCTAATTCTTCTCTGTTCTGAGGGTTGTCTTTAATTTTTTTTGCTTCTCTTCTCTCTCTCTCCCTCTCCGTCTCGCTTCTCTCGTCCTCTCTCCTCTCTCATCTCTCTCCTCACTCTCCTCCT
>JAGGCT020003594.1:0-13135 GCA_017654935.2 Phymorhynchus buccinoides
GTATGAACACGGAACATTACTCAAAGTTAATGTTAACTGGTTTTGTTCTGAGGTTCACAAATAAAGACATTGGACACAGAAAAGTTTTATCAACGCAAACTATTCTACATTTCACAATGCACCAACTTTTCAGTCATTCAGAGTAGGGGTACAGAGCTGGCTATTCATTGAGATTTTTCTTTCTATGACTATAGATTAGATATATATTTTTTATATATATTTGTTTTCTTTCATGCATTGCTTTTATAGTGAAAACCCTTCATTAGAAAGAAATATTGATGTTGACATAGTGTGAGTATATTAGAGGGTGGGGGTGTTATACACAAAAAGGTTAAGTTGAAATAAGTCAGACAAAACTAGGAAATTGCAATGTTTATTGTTTCTTCTTCCCTAAACTGTTTGATTTACATGTAAGGAGCGGAGTCATCAACATGGGTCAGTCCAATAAACACCCTGAAAGTCTCGTCCTTGTCAAACACCACTTTTCGGATAGCCTCCGCTTCCCTGGGGGTGTTCAGACTGGCCAGATGTCCTCCACGACGCCTACAGTCGACTTCTGCGTCGTTCCATGATATGTTCCCCTCATCTGGTGTCCAGTGTTTCGAAGTCAACCCTCTAGAATAGGGATTGACCACATAGATATAACATCCATCGCCAATAGTCACGCTTCCCACTCCACATTCATCACTGGTGTAGGGGCAGTGCTCTTCATCTTCCATGCCCACACAGTCCACCTGCATGTTACACAGGAACTGGTGCTCCATCAGCCTCCTTTCAAACACAGAGCAGTTCCACAGGCCAGCAGAGTTTTTCTGAGGGCGTGAAGAATAGGAGTGAAGAGAGAAGTGCATCTTGAATCCGGTTCTGGGATCAACATCTGAATGATTGAACTGCACATACAAAAGTCTTTTTGATGGTTCATAGAGGTCCGGGCGAGGAAGAAAACTGCCACAATGGATTCTGAGAGGCTTTGTGAATCCCTCGTCGTCATATACACCAATGTTTAACTGTGAGCATCCATTCCATTGAGCTTGAATGTCAATGTGAATCACGCTCACCACAATCACATGTTTTAGTGGAACGGATACACAGGTCCAGGTGTCCATGCTTAACCACGCTGCTGTCACCCCATCCCAGCCTGGTGATGCAATGAAACCTGTAAACAAGAGATACAAATACGATAAAAATGTATCATCGAGAGTTGGGAAGATATTGAAGATGACTTTGTTTTAACTTTACAAGGTTATTAAAAATATTATGTCAGTATGTTCTATATGATGTGTCAGTCTCGAAGAAATAAACAAATATTTCGTCTTTTTCTTGTTTTCAAAAGCAAAGTTAGTCTCAGTCGAAAGCAATTTTTATCCTTTCAATGGATTTTCAAATTTTGTTTGTTCACAAAGGGAAACTGAAAGTCTCAGTCGAAAACGAATTTTACCTTTCAACAGATTTTCAAATTTTGTTTCTTTGCCAAAGCCAACTGAAAGTGTCAATCAGAAACGAATTTTACCTTTCAATGGGGATTCAAATTTTGTTTGTAGAAGCTGGGTCGTGTTGGGTAAGCTGGAAAAGTGAATCAAGAAGCTGAAGCCTTTCGTTCTTGAACTTCCACCTCTAGGTTTGTTTTTCAGTGAAATCAGACCACTGTTGCCGGGTGTGGTAAAAATATGATTCCTGATTTGATTTTTAGCAATCTTCGGAAATATAAATCTGATCCTTGTGTTTGAGAACGTTGACCCAATTTTCACCACCTCTCCACCCTGCAAGGAAAGACTACGTGGAAGTGTTCTGTTTAACTCCATCCCATAGAAATGGAGAATGAAACCCTCTGCAGGGGTGATTACAATACTACATTCAAACTTTTTGTGAAACAATGGTAACGAAGGGTGTGAAGTCTCGAAGAACACAGTGCCAGACATGGCCAAAAAGCTCAACGTCACACGCTTCTGTTCCATGCATTGTGTCAGGTTGGGGGTGGACAACACTAAGGGAGGAAGGGGATCAAAACAGTCACACGATAACTACAGAGACAGACAGAAAAATAAACCAGAGATGTTTGTCTCTCCATATCAATGGATAAACCCATCAAAAGAGGGAGACAGAGAGACTGGGAGACTTTCAGTGACCTCTTCTATGAGAGCATGAATACAAATTGAACAGGTTTAGGCCTATGCCTTTACTCGGAAACGCACTCACATGTGTTCCTTTACATACTATCTTGATCAAAGTGAAGCAATGCTTAGCCATGCTAACATACAACTAACACATTGTTACGCAGTGTTTTGGGCTTTTTTGGTGATGCCATATTTCTGGTTTGGGACCTCAGCGCAGTATGCGTATCACGTGACGCGCATATGTGTATTGACCGATTTCATTCAGTTCGAGTTCAGTTGCCATGTTTGTCTTGAACTGGACACTTCGTTTTTTGGGGTCCTGAGCTGTTAGCTTTGAGATGTGGACCTGGGCAACTCAATGATGTTTTTTGTAAGCTGCTGTTGATGCAGGTTCGTACCTATGGGTTTACTCTCTTGCTATTTCTATGAATACAGTTGTTGCATTCCATGTATGGAATTCTAATTTTTGGCTTCGTTTGGTGAGTCCGTTAATTGGGCGTGATAGACTTTGTGTTGTGATAGACTTCAAGATGGTGTGTCGAAGGTATTACTTTTTGTGAATGTTGGAAGAAGTCAATGATAGTTTGCAGGTTCCAAGGTGCTGTGTTGAGTGCGTTGTTGTTTGGTAATAATCAGTTTGTTCCATTTTGATGGTGGTTTGTTCTTTGTTAACAGGAGACTATTTGGTTGGTAAGTCTCGTGGGCTGTTAACACGTACATATTTTGGATAGCTTGTATATGGTTGGTATTGATCATTTCAGCTTCTGTGGCTGGCTAGGAGAGTGGTGTGGCATGGGCCCCATCTCCTTTGACGTGCTGACTGTCCATACCTTGCGGCGGAGTGGCACCCAGTGACAGAGTCGGCAACACCAGGATGCACGCGGGCAGACATGACTTCGTTCTGCACCGGCGGGCCTGGTTGGAGTGAAAATGGATGGCAGGAGTGCACTGGGAGCACCTGCGCTTTTCGATGCCAGCACAAGTGTATAGTGGTATACACATTGACATTTAAATAAATAGTTTTTTGGAAAACTAAAATGGAGACGTTTGAGGATTGATTTAGAAAACGTGTTGTCATTGAAATAGTTTCCCTTTTCTGTGCATATCAGGAAAAGGTGAAACAATAGAAATTGTACTTTAAATTTAGTGTGGAGAGTGAATTGATGATGTATGATAATTGAATGTGAAACTTTCTTTTGATTTAATAGTTGACCAGGATTGAATTCTACCTGCTTTTGTGGACTGTTGTTGATTGTTCATCTGTGTCGTGAGGTGTTGATAATTTGTAGAGAGAGAGAGAAACACGAACATTCTCATGCGCTTCTATAGTCATACACTTTGATTGTTATTGTTGATTGTTTATTATTTCCCCTCACGCACGGGTGTAGCACACATCCATGCACTTACATGGACACTCAGTAATTTGCATTGTACTTTTAGTTGTGCTAGTTTTTGTTTTGCATGGGTGTAGGTCAGCTGGCCAATCCTGGAACATATTTTCTGTTTTTTCTTGTTTTGGGTTTTTTTTTTAAATTCAGAACTGCATTTGTCTTGCCTTAAACCCTTTCATCGCCACTGTCGGCTCTTGGCACCACAATGATTGAACACCCGTGTCACTAAAAGGCATCTAATGTGGGTCTGGTATCCTGTGACATTATGTTCTTCATTTTTTAAGGTAAGGACATGCCCTATTTGATGCACTGTCACAGAGGAATCCCGAATAGTGCAGACAGAATCTGTTGTCTACCCTGGTAAGTTTACTGGTAAATTTTGTCTGAAGAACACTAGCGTTGAAAGGGTTTAATGTAGCACAATCATCACGGCTGAATGTTCAGTATATATCTTTCTATTTAAATTTCTTTACGTAGAAAATTCATGACGTAGGTTGTAGACAGCCACCCTTTGTGCAGCCATTGTGTCAACATTTTCACAGCTTCTTCTGTGGAGCAGTTCATTAGGCGTGAATTAGTAGTGGACTTTGTGTTTTGCTGTTGGAGCTGTTTCAACAGAAATTGATGCAAATGGACTTGGCGCTTTACATCAAGGCGTTCCATCATCATATTGAGCGTATAGAGAAAGGGGTTAATGGCGGAGTTCAGAGGAAGCACTAAAATGGCCATAGCCACATTCACCTCACTGGTCACAGCATGGCCACTGGAGGCCAACAGACCCAGAAGACCGATTGGGAACCAGCACAGAAAGTCAGAGATAGCGATTGTCAACAGACGACGAGCCAAAGTGTGATCCTTTCTGCTCCTTGCGCTGCAGTCACTTTCAGCAATCTTGTTCTTCTGTACTGACTGGTAGATAACAACTTGACCTACAGCTATCAGCAGAAACAGCACAAAGTTCAGGACAATCATTACGTTAAAGGCAAATGTCTGACCAGCAAACTCCTTTCTGGTGATTGGCAGAGGAATGCAAATGCCATTCTGGCTGTAAAACTCCCAGTGTGACGTCATGGGAAGTAAGGGCACAGCAGCCAGAATCAGTCCAGCAGTCCATATCCCTGCACAAATGACCACAGCACTGAGTCTTTGGAAATGGAGCTGGCTGAAGGGGAAACGTAGAACCAACACCCGATCCAAAGTGATGAGACAGATGATGAAGGCTGACACTTCACTGGACAACAGTGACAAAAAGCCTGCCGCCTGGCATAGAGTGCTCTGTTTCCACGTGATGTCATTCCATAGGTAGGTACCCCGGTACACATGATCTGCCACCCCTATAATAGCCAGATAAAATCCCATCAAAAGGTCTGAAATGCAGAGTGTTATTACAAACACGTCAAATCCCGTTCTAGCCTTTGTTTTATTCATTATCACTCGAACAATGAAACTCATTATGTTTCCCACAATAGACAATATGGAAAAGGTCACTAGGACAGCTCTGTATATGTCGGATCTCAGTAATGATTGGCAAGATGCTATTTCGTTTGACGGAGCATGACAATCGTCAGAGTAATACGTTTTGGGAAGAATTTCTTCACAGCATAGTTTATAGTTGTCAGCAAAGACAGTCTGCAATTTGTCCAGGCCCTGAAAAATGTCGCCCGAAAAGCGTTCCAAAGAGCAGCCACGTGTGTCTAGCAGAGTGAGAAGCTTTAGTGCCTGGAAGCCGCCAGAGGTAATGCTGTTCACACCACAGTTTGATACGTTCAAGGTCGTCAACTTTGGATAGATATGAAACATGGACATGTCCATCTCCCTCAAGATGACGTTAGACGCATCCAGTAGCTGCAAATGCTGATGCTGAAAATTGTATCCAGGTGTATGCTTGACTAGTGTATTCAGTGGATTGTAAGAAATGGTAAGGTAACGCAAATAGGGAAGAAAGCTCAAGTGTTTGTCAGTGATGGAGGTCAGATGGTTCTCACTCAGGTCCAAGCTGCGCAGATTAGGAAGATGGAGCAGTGTGAGATTCACCAGATCACACCGTGACAGTCTGAGGTAGGCAAGTAGTGTGTTGTTAAATACGTCGGAATACTGCAGACCACTATCACTTGCATCCAAAAAGCGTAGATACAGAAATGCTGATGGAAGAATAATTCTGTCACAGAAAAAGGCATGGCCATGGCAGGTACATTGCTCAGGGCATGTGCCATCACACAACAACTCGTCATCTCGCTGAGGACACTGGTACATGCCATCACACACGTCTTGGGGATGGAGGCACACACTGGATGCCCGACAACGGTAGAATCCTGGACAAGTGTATCTGTCACAGTGCTCTTCATCTTCACGACGGGGGCAGTCATTGAAGGAGTTGCACCACACAAAGACAGGCAGACAGTAGCCATCATCTGCACACTGTACGTGGGTGTGTGGGCAGATAGATGGTCCATCCATGGTTGACTTGTTCACGTGCTGACCTACGACCCCTCCATAGCCGTCAAAGCTGATCACAGCAGGTGCGGGGATTCTGACACCATATGTGTCCCTTTTATTTTGTGCTCCACAATGTTCGTCACTTGAGTCAGTGCAGTGAGGCACGCTGTCACACATTTGACTTAAATAGACACACTCAATAATACACAAATATGCGCACACGCACGCACACACACACACACACACACACACACACACACACACACACACACACACACACACACACACACACACATAACTCCATCAAATTAATATTGTCAAATGGAGTCCGAAACGCCATCAATACATCCCATGTTAAAAACCTGTAAATCACGTGTCACAATTGTTCTTTTGTTTTAAAGGATTCATTATTAACACGATAGAGCCTTTTGTGAAATCTCATGTGTGTTGTTTAAAGTATCATTATGCATTTTATTTATTTGTTTATGAGGTGTATGCATTTTTATAATTGTATTATCGTTATTTTCTTTTTATCATGAACATCTTTCTATCCACATAGGATTCAAGCAATATCCTTTTATATGCAACAAGTCACAGATACCTCTTTATTTCTACACTCAAAGAACGATGAATGATCACATTCCGAATACTGGCAGAACTGTTCATCGCTGTTGTCATAGCAGTCATTCTGATGGTCACACACCAAGGTGTAGGGAACCTGTTCCACATTGTCCTGGCACAGGAAGGAAGGGGGCAGAGGGGTCAGCTCTGCTGTACAGGACGATGTACTGAATGTCCCCTGATTCCAACACGAACTACGCGCATCACAGGCCAGAAATCTGTGAGTGAAGTGATCCGAGGGGCACGCCAAAAAGGAAACATTTTGCCGCCATTTCCGGAAGGTCAGGGACGGCCAGAGTTTGAAGATCGAATCACGTGACCTTGATAGAAATTCGTCTTTGGGAGGCAATTCACACAAGATGTTGGCTTCCGACCTTTGAACGCAGTTCTTGGCTTCAATTTGCGAATGTTTCCAGACGAAGCAACTTCCTTGGCAGTAGAGCATTGTTTGAAATCGTTCCATGCCATAGGCAATGCTGCCGTCTGCGTGTTTAAGCATGTGTCTATAGCTGCAACAATGTTGCAAACACACACAAACATGCTTGCACGAATGAGCACACACACAGACACACATAAAAACACACACACACACACACACACGCACGCACACGCACGCACGCACGCACACACGCACACACACACACACACACGCACGCACGCACACGCACGCGCACACGCACGCACGCACGCGCACACGCACACGCACACACACGCACGCACGCACACACACACACACACACACACAGAGGGCAGGATGAAAAAAAGCTTTGTCAGCTTATTCTTTAACCCTCAATAAAGATGATTTTGACTTGACTTCACACACACACACACACACACACACACACACACACACACACACACACACACACACACACACACACACACACACACACACACAGTTGTAATAAACATATCCGTCTTTTTTCATATTTGTGCTAGACTTTCTTTTCTTTTTTTCTTTAAAACACACATAAAGAAATACTTTTAACATCAATCTTAATAGCAATTTTACCTGCTGCCATTACAACAAAGAATTTGGTGTTTGTTATCTTAAAAAATATCATAATTATGTTTAATATTGTTTGAAGATTTGCCTTGTACTATCTTTTTTAATATAGTCAAAATACCACAGGGTTATGTATATATATTTTTTCAACTCTTTTTTTTCTATTACCCAATAATCATAATTTATTTAATGCATACCAGTTTCGCAATGATGCTATTCCACATCAGGTATAGTGATTCATATTTAGCACAAACATAATTGTCTTAGCAGCTTTATGATAATCAAACTTGTATAAAAGAATCCATACATTTCCTTACAAATAAGGAGCTGAAAATTCCACATGGCTTATGCCAATGTAGGTTCTGCCCATCTTGTCCAATCTAAGTGTTTCTATGATTGCTTGGGTTTCTGGAGGAGAGTTTAAGCTGACTAAACGGGCACGGTGGTTTTGACAGAAGTCTTCCGCTTTCCACCATGACACACGATTGCTGATCATGAATCTGATTTCACTGTTTTTACATCTTTTCCTTTCAGCTAAGGAAAATATATAACAACCACCACGAATGCTGAAACGTCCCACACCACAAGCGGTACTGGTGTAGGGACAGACTTCTTCATCCTCCATGCCCACACAGTCTACCTGGGCGTTGCATGGGAAGTGATGTTTGAATTCGTTCCACTGAGGCACAGAGCAGTTGTACAGACCAACAACGTCATGCTTACGACCAGAGTAAGTTACTTTCATTTTATTTTGCTCTAGACGAGAAGAGCTAGGGTGGAAGGAAAAGGTTAGTTTAAATCCCAACACTGGCTGGATACCAAAATGAGCATCGTAACAAACGCTGAGTCGCTTGTCTGGAGGATCAAACTGCTCTGGGGCAGGACGTTCCCAGTCCGTTAGATAATAGCAAGCCCTAATTTTAGGGTTTTGGCCTACCACCAATGTCAACATATCTCTTTGAGAACTCCGATAGGCTGAGGAATGTGGCATGCTCACCATAATCACGTGGCTGGCAGGGATAGTCACAGACGTCGACGCGGAGGTAAGAGAAAAGTAGGAAGATGTCACACCGTCCCATCCAGGGCTGGTGACTGCTCCTGAAAAGATTGATAACGGTTTATTGATGTAATTGCTGCTTTTCCTGAGGACATGCTAAGCTACCAACGGCCAGCGTTGTGATGCCACCACATGCCTAAAGATACATCACTTTGTTTTTGCCTGTGAACAGTTTCAAAGAACAATACATGAAACACACAAAAACAACATTACACAGGAGACTGCAGTGCAGTCCATGCACGCAAACATGGATCAACACAAAAGTGAAATATTAACGAAAGGTGCAAATTAATGCATTTTATTTTGCTATCAAAAGAAACTAAATATAGAAGGCAGCTTTGACGTGCATGTTTTCTTCTGATGTCACAGATGACTACATGATACTGAAAAGACTGGATTTAGTGCGTCCGGCTGTTAACAAGATGCATCCCCATTTTACAGTCAAATGACACATAAAGAAAACCGTATGCAGAAAACAAAAAGCACCTGTCCATGTGTATGTAGTGTTTTTGTGTCTAAATTCATACCTTCCATACATAATACATTCTGCTTGCATCATGTTCATGTAAACTAAGAACTGGACATCATTATATTTAATATCAATTCATAGAAACATTACGTATACAAAAAGTATAGTAAATTGTTGAAGGATAACTAATGTATATTGTAAACAATAACAAACAAGAGAGATCATTGAATGTTAATATAATTATGATGTTCATTTTGAACACACACAAAATACTGTTGAAAACATAGGAAAACAATAAAAACATCTCCCCTTAACTTTCTATCATACAAACATATATTTCAAGAATCTGCAGTTTCATACATACCCGTCAATGGGGTTTCTGATGCAACTTGTAGCAGCTTTGTGGATTGTCGAATTCCACGATATGAAATCAACAAGGAGAAGGGTGATGGCTTTTTGAATTGTGCCCTAGATATGAAAAACCTAAATTTCACCACTTTTTTACGCATACTCACTAACCGATAATGTAGGTCCCAGCTATTAATTAGAAACCTCGAAGAGCATGCGAATAGTGTTGGCCAGCATCCATGCAACCCATCACTGATGCAGCTGCTTACATAAATCGACACACTTTCGCAGCTCCCTATTATTTGTATGTCTGTGATGTTCAAGACATACAAACGGGGTGGTTTGATGACGATTGTACAACTCCTATCAAATCTGCTATTTGCTGGCAAACCGTCAGTGGTCAGTGATATGCTCCCACTGGATGAGGTGAACGTCCAGCTCGTTTCCTGCAGTATGCACTTCCTCGTCCAGCTAAAAGTCAGGTTTAACTCTGAAAGATGGAATGTGTTGAATGGGCATTTGCATTTCTTTCGGCATGTCAGATTGAAAAAGTGATAGAAATCAAGCCTGCTGTTACTATTTGTACCCTCTTTTTCTCTTTGTGGCTCTGATACTTTGATAGTAATGCTTAAGTTTGACAATTTGCTTCATTATAGGTGATTGGTCCCACAGTAAACCTATGTGTTTGTACAGGAAAGGGACAACATGATATGCGGTGCCTTTCTGTTGTCAACTTGTCTGTGCTTGAGTGCAGTGTCGTTTGTAAGCTGGCACAATGTGGTTGATGTATCCTACATTAGTTGAATTCGATCTACTATAGCATCCGTTTGAAACTTTGGGTCGAATAGCTTTTAAGCAAAATAAAATAAAAAGACTAATTCTAGCAAACGTATGTTTTCATTCAAACGGCCTTATATTAAAAGTAAAAACAAAACGTAACAATTCATTATTTTGGTTGCCTTCATTGATTACATGTCATTCCTTGTAACATAATGATGATTGCAGCAATTTCAGAGGTAGGATTGAAAAAGAAGAACAAAAGACATCAGGGTGTCACCAAGTATGCAGCAAGTACACCGACCTCGTATCAAGGGTGAAAACAAGCAGCAGAGGACTTGTCTGCTGCTCGGTAGTACTCAGTTTTCCTACGGAAATTGATGGAGCATAAAAAATGCACACAAAAACATGATTGCAGAAATATCTGCCCCTTAGCTCTTACCACACCCTCTTGGCAGATACTGCATATACACACGTATATATGCACATTTGTGTGTGCATGCATACGGGTGATACATATAAATGCGTTTGCACGCACACACACACACACACACACGCGCACACGCACACGCACACACACACACACACGCACACACACGCACACGCACACGCACGAAATAAGATGATCTTAGGATTTTCCTGACATTGGGGTTAACACTGACAATGTGTTATTGAATAGTTTATTAGCTCTCACAAAATGCAATAGTTATACAAATGCATCTCACGATTTGCAGTTTGTAAGAAATAATATTGCAGGCAATGTCATCGGATCCGTTTGGGCACAAAATGCGAATTTTATTTTTTACTAGTATTTTTTTGCAAAACACAAAGGAGAAAAATAACTTGAATTCATTGGAAGTACGACCGCATAGCTTGCTCTTTGTGTACAGACACTAAGGAAGAGTGGTACCTTTTCTTCCTTGCTGGTATATTGGTATGTGGAACTTTGGGTATGTAGGAATGCACGTTTGTTGTAAAAGTCAGGTTTTTCCCAAGGAAATACCCCGTGGCAACCGTTTGCAATGCTTTGTTCCTATATGGGCAATTTTCGTTTATTTGTAGGAATTTGAATACTGGGGTGCCCGTCTCAGAAGTTCACAAAGAAGAATAAGAAATCAAAATGAACAGTTTTAACTTTTGTGCAAATTTTGGTAAAACAACTTTTGTTTTAAATTGTTATGAATGCTGTTAAAGACGCACTGACCGAAAGAATTTTCTTTCTGAAAATGCATAGAGATCACTGAGAGAAATCGTTCTGCATAAACCGCACCACGCAGTTTCCTTTGGTTACCCACAAATTGAGCGTCAAAGGTGGTCATTTTTACCTGGATAATTCTTGGCCAGGTTTGACTCCCATACAAATGCCCCCAAATTCAAAACGAGACAGCACTTTGAAGAGCAGCCTCGTTTTGAATTTGGGAGAATTTGTATATGGGTCACATGTGGCCAGAAAAAAATGAAGAGATTTAATTTTGCTGGGCCAGTGCCCGATTCTTTCCCTTTCCCTGTTACACACTAACAGGGTTTGCATCGGGTTGCATACACATTATTTTTTAAGAGTATACTTACTGGTACAGTGTTTAAAATGTATGGCATGGTTTGTAATAATAAAAGCTGTTATCTATAAAAGTTCCAAAACAAATGGTGACAGAGTACGGGAAAACCCGGCTAAAGTCGCTGAGAGACATTCTTAGCAATGCAATGCACAAAAACAGGTAGCTTAGTTATACTTGATTCTGTGTATTTTGTCAACTTAAAAAAAATATAGAAAAAAGATTATGCCAGATAGATCAATTCTGTTCTTTGCTTTTCAGTCTGTAGAATTTAAACTTTCAGATTATATAAAAACGTCAAAAGTGATAATTTCCGACTTTAGCCTGGTTTTCCTCTACTCTGTCACAAATGTTTAATTGCAGGCCACTGATTTGCAAACAATGAGGAATACTTTTATGCCAGCTTGGTGTGCATGGCTTCGCTGAGTTTTGAACTGTGAATGTTTAAACACAATGTACGCTATAGCGTACTCTCACCTTGAATGTTTGTGCAAGGTATGTACCTTATCGCGTACTCTAGTGTAGAGAGTGTTAATGGAAAGTAAACTAAACAAATCCATATTTAAGGTCTATTTTTGTTTATATGTGGCAGGTTTACAACTCCATATTGTTCATTTTAAGAAAAAAACAGTAACAAAAGTATGGAAAACACAGGATGACCCTTCAATTTGTATGACACGTTTACATGAACATGGGGTCTGTTTCTCAGATGTACCAGTTTCTTTAGTGTAGCTGATACTCCTTTATCACTGTGCATGCATTCGGGAATAAATGTGACCCAGCACCACGAAATGGACATTAAGTCACTGGGCTAGTTTCTCATACTAGGCTTGCAAAGTCAAAACTCTCATTTTTGTTCTACAATTTTGAGTTATGGGTATTGTCGTCTTCTCTAGCATAGCCTCTTTCATATTTATAGAGGATAATCTTTATTATGGTCTCTAAATACACAACAAGTTATTTGAAATGAATAGGTTGGTACATTTTCTTCAACTAGGCCCACAATCATCCTACCAAATTTGAATGCGCATAACTCTAAAACGAAAAACAGTTACAGTAATGGTTCTTATCTCAATTATAAGATCCAGAGATGCACTGGCCTCCACCTGCCCTACCAGCACAAGAGCAGGCCTGCACCAGCCTTGGAAGCCCATGCAATGTTATGCAGGTGTAGGCATGCACGGGGCATTCCATTAATCACGCAAAGCTCATACCTGCTCTCAACTTGGTGAGCATTTAGATACGACGCAAAGAGTCCTTTGTGGAAGTGCCCCATGGGGTCCAGCATGGCACCAACAGCCCGACCAAGGGCAGTGAGGCCAGTGCATCTCCAAACAAAACCACTAGGCTCTGGCCTTACCGG
>JAGGCT020003595.1:0-5000 GCA_017654935.2 Phymorhynchus buccinoides
GGGTTGCCTAAAATTACGTCGTTGAAAATATGCATCGCTTGGCGGAACCGGATGTGATGACTGAACAAGCAACTTCCCCGCCGATTTAGCGAGTGGCGCGGCCTAGCTCACGCCACCCGTTTCCAGATTTGCTCCTATTGCTTCTTTTTCTTCTTCTTCTTCTTCTTCATTTTGACGCCCAACTTCATCATTTTAGTTGAGTCGACATCTTCAAATGAAATGCTATCGTTTGATATTCTTCCCACGAACTCACTTTGCCCCACTACATGCTGTTCGCAAGAGTCCGCTGGTGTTGATCGTTGGTAACACAGCTGTGGAAAACTATGCGTAGAATGACCACCATGAACAATTCATGGTGCAACTTTCCTGGTATACAAGAGACTTTTCCTGTTTTTGAATTTTACCGAGACAAGGACGTTCTTTTTTTTAAAACTGGTGTCAAACAATCTTTGTGTGTTTACTGTATTTTTTTTAAACCTGCAAATAAGCTTTGTATAATTTGTGGAAAAAGCAAACTAAAAATACGTTCATAAATCTTTTTTTCTTCAGCTGCAGGGGACATTACACCTAACCCCGGCTTTTCAGTTTTTTCATTTTGTGTAGTTTCAGCCCATGCAATTTCAAGTACTCGTAATATAAGTTACATACTCTCACAAGAGTCTTGTTCTTATAAGGGTAAACTGTGCAATAATTAAGTAACTATTTTATCATATAATCTTGTGTAAAAATAGGAAAAAACAGAAAACTACACCATTCCTTCCAGCTGTCGAGAGAGTCTCTAGCTTCTTCTTGTTTATGGTTAGTGACTGGTTCTATGATACACATACACTAGTCTTTGCTTTGTACATTGATGATATCCTTATAAATTCAGTGTATTTTAAGAAACTAAAGAACACAAACAGCCCATATTAGTTTGGCGTTATTTTCAATTGTCTTACACAAACATAAATTCAATGTAAATGTGAAGGGGAAGAGATAAAGTGAGTGAGTGGAACTGACGACCGACTGACTGACTGACCCATCAGCCAACTGACACATCGACCATCTAACTTGCATCAGTAAACAGATTTGGCTGAAGAATGAGGCTTTATGCTGACAATTCTCTGCCCCTGTCTCGTGCACTGAAAGGTGTGAGCCACCGGCATAAGATTATCTCCCTTGCTTGTCACAAAGAAGTAGTATATAAAAAAGCCATTGAAAATTCTCTGCCCCTGACTCATCACCAGGTGGCGTAGTCCATTCAGTCGTTAAATGATCGTCCTTGCGCTTCACCATGAAGTATAAAGCCCCGTTGAAATGAAAATTACGTACAAACCGAAGTGGTCGGTTTATTATTATTATTATTATAATATTTAAAAACTGTTGGTGTTGTTGTGTGTGTTCAGGTTCCCCAGTTCATTCTGGACCAGATGCTGCTAGCGGGACAAGGGGCGAACTGCAACGTCATCGTCACTCAGGTAGGGACTGACAACATCTCACTGCAGCATCTCTCTAAAACTGCAACGTCATTGTCACTCAGGTAGGGACTGACAGCATCTCACTGCAGCATCTCTCTAAAACTGCAACGTCATTGTCACCCAGGGACTGACAGCATCTCTCTGCAGCATCTCTCTAAAACTGCAACGTCATTGTCACTCAGGTAGGGACTGACAGCATCTCACTGCAGCATCTCTCTAAAACTGCAACGTCATCGTCACTCAGGTAGGGACTGACAGCATCTCACTGCAGCATCTCTCTAAAACTGCAACGTCATCGTCACTCAGGTAGGGACTGACAGCATCTCACTGCAGCATCTCTAAAACTGCAACGTCATCGTCACTCAGGTAGGGACTGACAGCATCTCACTGCAGCATCTCTCTAAAACTGCAGCGTCATCGTCACTCAGGTAGGGACTGACAGCATCTCACTGCAGCATCTCTCTAAAACTGCAACGTCATCGTCACCCAGGGACTGACAGCATCTCACTCCATCATCTCTCTAAAACTGCAACGTCATCGTCACCCAGGGACTGACAGCATCTCACTGCAGCATCTCTCTAAAACTGCAATGTCATCGTCATCCAGGGACTGACAGCATCTCACTGCAGCATCTCTCTAAAACTGCAACATCATTGTCACCCAGGGACTGACAGCATCTCTCTGCATCATCTCTCTAAAACTGCAACATACCCAGGGACTGACAGCATCTCTCTGCAGCATCTCTCTAAAACTGCAACGTCATCGTCACCCAGGGACTGACAGCATCTCACTCCATCATCTCTCTAAAACTGCAACGTCATCGTCACCCAGGGACTGACAGCATCTCACTGCAGCATCTCTCTAAAACTGCAACGTCATCGTCACCCAGGGACTGACAGCATCTCACTCCATCATCTCTCTAAAACTGCAACGTCATCGTCACCCAGGGACTGACAGCATCTCACTCCATCATCTCTCTAAAACTGCAACGTCATCGTCACCCAGGGACTGACAGCATCTCACTCCATCATCTCTCTAAAACTAGGGGGGAAAAAAGAAAAAGAAATTTGGGAATAGAAAGAGAGAAAGAGAGAGAGTGTGTGTGTGTGTGTGTGTGTTTCAGGCTCTCCTTTCTTTCTATCTGTCTTTCTCCCTTATTTTATCCCATGCCACTCTCTCATTCTCTCTCTGCTTCTCTCTTTATTTCTCTGTCTCTCTTGCTTTCTTCTCGCTCTCTGTCTGTGTCTCTCTTTCTCTCTCTCTCTCTGTCCCACCCTCCCTCTTTCTCCCTCCCTCTTCCTGTCTCTCTTGCTCTCTCTCTCCTCTCCTTGTGTGGAGTGATTCTGTTTATTTGTTATTTGTGCCTTTTAAGATCCTTTAAGTTCTGACTGCAGCTTTTAGCATGACTTAAGTATAGCAAGTAATTCAGCGCTATATATAGAATAACTTTTCTTCTTTTAAGCTAGGAATAATTAAAACTGCTCCCGTGTTATTGTCATCTAACACTGAACTGTCTGAATATTTTAAAATGAAGATTGTAACAAAATTTCTAAGTGCGTGTACACAGACGTTCTCAAAATATTGGGAGAATCCTTTTTAAATAAATGAGGCTGGAGTTGACGAATTAGCCGCAATCGTTGTTTTAGCCGCAGGGGTCAAAGTTGAAGAAAAAAGTTGCGGCTTATAGCCCGGAAAATACGGTATGATCAATATCAAAGATAGCTTTTGATTGCTCCCATTTTGGAATGGGAGAAAATGTTTGTTTTTTAAAAATTGCTCTTCAATCATAAAGTGAATTACCTTAAGTAGTATTGACAACACGTGTTTATTCTATTTACACGTCCCCTTGGTGTGTTACAGCCGCGTCGTATCAGCGCGGTGTCCATCGCGGAGCGTGTTGCGGAGGAACGCAGCGAGGTGCTGGGAACGTCTGTCGGCTACAGCGTGCGATTTGAAACAGTCATGCCTCGGCCCTATGGCGCCATACTGTACTGTACTGTGGGTAAGATGGATGTCGTTATTAGTATCAATATTATAGCTGTTGATTTGAAACGGTCATGCCTCGACCCTATGGTGCAATTCTGTACTGTACTGTGGGTAAGATGGATGCCGTTATTAGTATCAATATTATAGCTGTTGATTTGAAACGGTCATGCCTCGACCCTATGGCGCCATACTGTACTGTACTGTGGGTAAGATGGATGCCGTTATTAGTATCAATATTATAGCTGTTGATTTGAAACGGTCATGCCACGACCCTATGGCGCCATACTGTACTGTACTGTGGGTAAGATGGATGCCGTTATTAGTATCAATATTATAGCTGTTGATTTGAAACGGTCATGCCTCGACCCTATGGCGCAATTCTGTACTGTACTGTGGGTAAGATTCTTCTTCTTTTTTTTCTTCTTCTGGTTTGTCTTATTTATTCATTGTTATAACCTCTGAAGTCCGAGTGTGGCTGCACACGTGGCGGGGTAATCCAACAAGGTCACTCACATAGTCTCATACCTATCTGGGATTTGTACCATAGTGATCAAGCGCTTCGGCTGATGCATTTGTGCCATAGTGTTCAACTTCAAGCGCTTCGGCTGTTGGGATGATCCCTGGAGTCGTTTAGCCAGTGTACGTCAACATCATAGTGAAAGAGGCAATTCTTTATTGTACTGTAAGTAAAATTCCTCTTCTTCCTTTGTCCTGATCGTTATTAATTTCTCCTCTCACCAAGGGGGATACCGGGGATCTTTCAGTACAAATAGTTCTCCCACCCTCTGGAAGTTCTGTGCTAGCAACTTCCTCTAATCATTCTTTGATTAGACCTTTTCCTTTTCCTTAGTATCTACTATATTTCTTGACTTTTGGGCCCATTCTCATGCCTTTAAAAAAATATCTTCCAAATCATTTTCTCCTTTCAGTTCCTCCGAAATCGGAATGTGTCAGCTGAATGTAGCGGGGAGACCAGTGAAAACTGAAAACTGGACGCATGCGTACCTTACCCATTGTGGCCATACTGCCTGGGAATGCAGAAGAAGAAGAAGAAGGAGGATGAACTAGTGTTTTATTTCGTTTCTTCAGGCACTCTGCTGAGGAAGCTGGAGGGAGGACTGAGGGGGGTGTCCCACGTCATTGTGGATGAGATCCACGAGAGAGACATCAATGTGAGTTATAGCTGTGTGTGTGTGTGTGTGTGTGTGTGTGTGTGTGTGTGTGTGTGTGTGTGTGTGTGTGTGTGTGTGATTGTCCCATGTCATTGTGGATGAGATCCACGAGAGAGACATCAATGTGAGTTATAACTGTGTGTGTGTGTGTGTGTGTGATTGTCCCATGTCATTGTGGATGAGATCCATGAGAGAGACATCAATGTGAGTTATAGCTGTTTGTGTGTGTATAGATGTGTGTGTGCATGTGAGTGTGTAAGTGTGTGCGTTTAGAGTGTGTGTGTGAGGGGGGGGGGAGGGGTAGGTGTGTGTGAGGCTGTTCCTGCACTCCGCCGGGGCCTTGCAGGATTTTTGAAATTTTCCAGGAGCACCCATGGATAAGCCA
>JAGGCT020003595.1:7500-13129 GCA_017654935.2 Phymorhynchus buccinoides
CTACCTGGAGGACTCCATTCAGATGATGATGATGATGATGGTGGTGATGATGTTACAGAATACTACCTGGAGGACTCCATTCAGATGATGATGATGATGATGGTGGTGATGATGTTACAGAATACTACCTGGAGGACTCCATTCAGATGATGATGATGATGGTGGTGGTGGTGGTGATGATGTTACAGAATACTACCTGGAGGACTCCATTCAGATGATGATGGTGATGATGATGATGGTGGTGGTGATGTTGTTACAGAATACTACCTGGAGGACTCCATTCAGATGATGATGATGATGATGGTGGTGATGATGTTACAGAATACTACCTGGAGGACTCCATTCAGATGATGATGATGATGGTGGTGGTGGTGGTGATGATGTTACAGAATACTACCTGGAGGACTCCATTCAGATGGTGAAATTCGTCCCCAAACCCGACGACCGCAAGAGGAAGAGCAGAGAGGAGGTGGGGGAGGATGAGGAACAGGAGGTAAGAAGGCAGGGGGAGGTGGGGGGGGGGGGGGCAGGAAAGGGGAGAGGGGCTAGGGGGGGAAAAGTGGGAAAGGGAAATTCTCAAAATATCGTTGCTTCAAATTGGGCTATTCTTTTTTTTAAAAAACAAGAATAAAGACAAAGTCTACAAAACCCTAAAAGAATATTCATTCTGCTAATGTTAATGTTGCATTCTTTTTTTCTAATTTTTGTATTTGTGTTTCTTTCCCTTTTTTTCTTTTTTTCCCCCCAGATTTTTTCCTTAAATCATTCAAGTCGTTCCAGTCATAAATGTCTGGAATTAATGGATAGCTGTCAATTTGATGCATTTGCTTCAGGGGAAGTAAATCTGTGTGCACACCATACCTGGGTCACTTCTAAACTCGCTTCACTCCCTTAGACCACAATTTTGCCTCTGACTTTGCTTTTGTAGTGGTTTGTTGTGGGGAAACCAATCGGTGTAGAGAGTTTTTCTATATAAAGTCTATATATAAAACAGTCTGATCTACCACTTCCCTATCTCTAAACCTGAAGTAAAAACCCGTAATCTTCTTTCATTTCTCCTTTTGTTTATGTACGTTTTGTTTGTGTGTATGGCTGGAGTGATTTGTGAGGTTTTTTAATAATTCAAAATCGTTGCGATGCGAAGGAGTTAAACTACAGAGTGCTTGGAAAGTGGTTCAATGGCGCATTGTCGAAAACACGTATAAACATACTATAAAATAAAACATTCTTAAAAAATAACCCCCCTATTGTTATTGCCTCTAATTCTGTAATGCTTCCTGTAGTGATTTCATTTGATTGTGATGATAATGACAATGACAACAATGATGATGATCTGGATTTCATTTGATTTGACAATGACAACAATGATGATGATCTGGATTTCATTTGATTGTGATGATGATGACAATGACAACAATGATGATGATCTGGATTTCATTTGATTGTGATGATAATGACAATGACAACAATGATGATGATCTGGATTTCATTTGATTGTGATGATAATGACAATGACAACAATGATGATGATCTGGATTTGATTTGATTGTGATGACAATGACAACAATGATGATGATCTGGATTTCATTTGATTGTGATGATAATGACAATGACAACAATGATGATGATCTGGATTTCATTTGATTGTGATGATAATGACAATGACAACAATGATGATGATCTGGATTTCATTTGATTGTGATGATAATGACAATGACAACAATGATGATGATCTGGATTTCATTTGATTGTGATGATAATGACAATGACAACAATGATGATGATCTGGATTTCATTTGATTGTGATGATAATGACAATGACAACAATGATGATGATCTGGATTTCATTTGATTGTGATGATAATGACAATGACAACAATGATGATGATCTGGATTTCATTTGATTGTGATGATAATGACAATGACAACAATGATGATGATCTGGATTTCATTTGATTGTGATGATAATGACAATGACAACAATGATGATGATCTGGATTTCATTTGATTGTGATGATAATGACAATGACAACAATGATGATGATCTGGATTTCATTTGATTGTGATGATAATGACAATGACAACAATGATGATGATCTGGATTTCATTTGATTGCCCCATGATGATAATGACAATGACAACAATGATGATGATCTGGATTTCATTTGATTGTGATGATAATGACAATGACAACAATGATGATGATGATCTGGATTTCATTTGATTGTGATGATAATGACAATGACAACAATGATGATGATCTTCTTTCACTGAGAATCGGTTCGGGTAACAAGAATCGGCTCGGGCCATGGCATGATTCCGGATCGAACCACATGGCCATGATTCGAGCTGTCCTTCGACCTTGTGGAGGTGAGTCATCATTGGAGAAAAGTGCCTCAGCAGCTATTTTCCATTGAGAAAACAAACCCTCCGTGGGGATACCGGGGGGGGGGGGGGGGAGTCTTTCGTACAAATAGTTCCTCCACCTTCTGGAAGTTCTATTACTTGTAACTTCCTAATCTCTCTTTGACTCTGCCTTTTCCCTTGCTTTGTGTCATCTACTATGTTTCTGACTTATTGGCCCATTCTCCTGCCTTTAAAAAAAAAAAAAAAAATCTTCCAAATATTTTTTTCGTTTGAGCTCCTCCGAAATTGGAATGTGTCGGCTGAATTCAGCTCACCTGGGTTGAACATTGGGTAAAATGTTTTGTGTGACTGCGTGTGTAATTCAGTGAAGGACTATCAATTATTATTATTATAAATTTTAATGAATGTACCCAGGGGAGACCAGTGAAAACTGGAAAACGGACACATACGTACCCATTGTGGCCTTATGGATTGGGAACGCAGAAGAAGAAGAAAAAAACTATTTTTTTAAAAAATATTGTGGGTGGTTGTTTTTGTGTGTTACACTGATTGGGGTTCCTTGACTGAAGTTATTGATCGTAATGTTCATTTGAATTCTGACTTGTTTGGATTTCTATAAAAATGTACTGTAAAATGCGGACTATAAGCCGCTACTTTTCCCCTCAACTTTGGCCCATGCGGTTTATAGACTGATGCGGCTTATCTGTGGATTTTTTTTTTTTCCATTCTACTTTTATCAGTATGATTAAATCTGTTTCTGGCCACATTCTTCAGCCTATTTTGAGCTTCTTTAGACTCAAAACTGGTTTTGGTAATCAATAGATTCAAATCTCATGTGTCTGAGAACATTAAATACTCATGTTCTGATATGAGAATTTCTATATTTGTGTTGGTTTGTGCACATACAATTTTCTCTGCGGCTTATATATTTTGTCGATTTATTAGGTATTAGGTACTTCATAGTCACAGAGGCGTCTCTGTGAAATTCGGGTTGCTCCCACCTGGAGAGCGCATCGCAGCCAGAAGCACGCCACCCAATTTTGTTTTGGCATGCGATGTTTGTGTGACTGATGAGGAAGGAAAGGAGGGGGGGGGGGGGGGGGGGGGGGGGGGGGGGGGCGTGTAATTTCAATGATTGACCAAATGACAACTTTTTCGTTGCCACTGGGTTTAGCGTGTGCAAAGTGCATGGGCACACGGGACCTCGGTTTATCGTCTCTTCCGAAAGACTCCACGTTCAGACCGTAAGGCCTAGTGCAAAGTGAGAGGAAAAATCCCCTGTACCCAGGTTCGAACTCGGGTTTACTTGACACAAGGCGAACGCGCCTACCACTGTGCCACTCTATTTAAGGCATGCAGCTTATATACAGGTGCGTCTTATAGTCCAGTTTTTACGGTATCTAAGATGTTCTCACTCATTTTGGTCACAAGTCGTAAGCTGCTAGTTTAAATTAACTTTTATTAAATGTCTGTGGGACAAAAAGGAGGAGAATGAGAGAGGGAGGAGAGGAGGAGATTTTTTTTAAAGGTAATTCTATTCTCATTTAAAAAGAAAACAATACGACAGCAAGGGAAAGGAGTGCCCTGAAAATGGTTATTAGTTTAACCCTTTCACCACCAGTGTCGCATTTTTGCACCACAGTAATTTAACACTCGTGTCATTAAAACTCTTGGAATCAGGGTCTATTATTCAATAATATTGTGTTTCTAAATTTGGGCAGTAAGGATTGACCCTATTCTAAATGTGTCACACAAGAAATCCCACAATATTGCAGATTAAATCTTTTCTGTACCCAAATACATTTTATGGAAATGTTTGGGTTTTCAAAAGATGGCTGGCGGTGAAAGGGTTAATTGTATTGTATTGCGTTTATCTCATTAGAATGTGAATGCTAAGAAGCAAACCTCAAAAAAGCTTTGCTAGCTGATGAGAATCAGTTTATGCCTTTCCAACGTATTTCGCTTAAATGAATGCCTATCAACATCTAACGATGTGTGTGTGTGCGGTGTGCAGGCCTTGTTGCGGTACATCCAGACTCTGGGCATACCGGGCGCTGTGCTGGTGTTTCTACCAGGATGGAACCTATCAACATCTAACGATGTGTGTGTGTGCGGTGTGCAGGCCTTGTTGTGGTACATCCAGACTCTGGGCATGCCGGGCGCTGTGCTGGTGTTTCTACCAGGATGGAACCTATCAACATCTAACGATGTGTGTGTGTGCGGGGCAGGCCTTGTTGTGGTACATCCAGACTCTGGGCATACCGGGCGCTGTGCTGGTGTTTCTACCAGGATGGAACCTATCAACATCTAACGATGTGTGTGTGTGCGGTGTGCAGGCCTTGTTGCGATACATCCAGACTCTGGGCATACCGGGCGCTGTGCTGGTGTTTCTACCAGGATGGAACCTATCAACATCTAACGATGTGTGTGTGCAGGCCTTGTTGTGGTACATCCAGACTCTGGGCATGCCGGGCGCTGTGCTGGTGTTTCTACCAGGATGGAACCTATCAACATCTAACGATGTGTGTGTGTGCGGTGTGCAGGCCTTGTTGCGATACATCCAGACCCTGGGCATACCGGGCGCTGTGCTGGTGTTTCTACCAGGATGGAACCTCATCTTCATGCTGCACAGACACCTGTCCATGCACCCTGAGTTTGGTGAGACAGAGAGAGTGAGAGACAGAGTGATAGAGTGAGAAAGAGAGACAGAGAGAGAGATACAGAGAGAGAGTGTGTGAGAGAGAGAGAGACAGACAGACAGAGACTAGACAGAGAGAGAGAGAGAGAGAGAGAAGGGGTGGGAGAGGATGGTATAGTGGCAGCGTTTCTACCAGGCTGGAACCTTATCTTCATGCTGCACAGACACCTGTCCATGTACCCTGAGTTTGGGTGAGAGAGAGAGACAGAGAGGGAGTGAGAGAGAGAGAGCAGACAGAGAGAGAGAGAGTGATGTGAGTGAGTGAGAGAGAGAGAGAACGGAGTGAGTTGAGAGAGACAGAGTGAGAGAGAGAGACAGGAGAGAGAGAGAAAGAGAGTGAGTGCAGAGAGAGAGACAGAGAGAGAGAGCGAGAGGCAAAGAGAATGTGTTATGACTTGTGCTGGTGTTCAACTGTGTTATTATGCTATGTCCCAAACGAAACAGGAGGGGCAGAGATAATGTGTGTTATGACAACTGTGTTATTATTCTAAGTGTCCAACGACACAGAGAGCGAGAGAGAGAGCGAGAGGCAGAGATAATGTGTTATGACTTGTGCTGGTGTTC
>JAGGCT020003596.1:0-13100 GCA_017654935.2 Phymorhynchus buccinoides
GAGAATAGGTGGAACACAATAACACACAAGACACAATCTATAAGGTGCGCATGGAAATGGGGGGAGAAGAAAACTAAAACCTACAAAAAGCGAAGACGGATGTGAGGACACAAGTATCACACAAGTAGGGGAGGGGAGGCTGAACACATGGGGCGGGGTTGGTGTTGTGAGCGTAGAGCATTCAAATCCTAATCTAAGTTCACACATGACACATACTTTTATTTTTTGAAAAGGGAAATAAAACGCATTATCTGGGTTGTGTGGTCCTGCTATCACACGTCACTTCATCTATTTCACAAAATGCCAAACGCGTGAGGGGGAGGGAACGAAACCGGGTGTTCCTTGGGTCGTTGTATGCAGGTGGTCTTTTACATTAGGTTTGTACTTGCTTTCACCGTTGGTTTTTCCACATTTATGATTTTTACTTTGAAAATAAACAAATAAAAGAGACCAATTTATTACGTAGCTTGATTCAAACGGCCTATCTTTAGATGGTCTATTGACGTATTATTGAACTCATTGCAAAAACTAATAACTTGTATCAAAAAAATACTGCAGAAATATAAAAAAGCATAATACCTATTTTATATTATTTGCAGTCTTTTCTAATACAAGTTCTTAGTTTTTGCAGTGACATCGATAATAAGTCAATGGACTGTCTAAAGATAGTCCGTTTTGACGCCAGCCATCGAACTGGTGACACAGAGGGCGCCATAGTCCGGGGGACCTTTGGGTGCGGCCTGCCAGCTTCGTAACTGGTGACAGCCGAGGGGCAACCAGAGTCGACCTGGGTGGAGGCCTGCAGCCATCGGTACTGGTTGACAGCAGAGGGCTAGCCATGAAGTCAGGACCTCGGTGGCGGCCTGCCCAGCCATCGTAAACTGGTGACAGCAGACGCGGCAGCCGAGAAGTCACGGACTCGGGTAGCGGGCCTGCCAACCATCGTAAATGGTGCCGCACAGGCATCCGAGGGCAGGACCAGAGTCCAGGACTGCCACCACCGTAATGGTGACGGCAAGGGCGCAGAGTCGCCAATGCATCCTGCCAGCAAGAGGGGGGGTTTGTAAATGGTGACAGCAGAGGGCATGCCAGAGTCACGACCTTGGGTGGCGGTCCTGCCAAGCTATCGTAACTGGTGACCAGTCCGAGGGGCAGCCAGAGTCAGGACCCTGGTCCTGTGGCGGCCCTATGCAATAACCGCCATGTCGTAAATGGTGACAGCAGAGGGGCTAGCCAAGAGTCACGCACACCTGGTGGCGGCGTGTCAAGCCTGCCCCACTTCACACAGCCGAGGTGCACATTAGATCCGCAAATCCTGGTACGCGGACCACACCTATCCCGCCATATCCTTACATTACACACAATACATGTCCATTGTGACATCTAAGTACCGACAAAGTATGCACATGGCATCATGAAGTACGAAGTATGCTGGAGTGCTGTATCCTTAGAGAAGCCTTATCCGCATGTCCCGTCCGCTTGTTTCTCTCTGATCTGTTTACTTGGTTGTGGGGGTGGGATATATGCATGGGTCTTCGCGTTGGTGTACACGCCCTTAGGCCTCGTGCACAGTTCATGCGGAGGAAACCCCATGCGCAATACGTAAATAAGTAAAAAAAAGAAAGGTAAAAATTTACGGATTAGGAGAAATTCGGACCACGTGCACAATTAAATCTGTCCCCGTTTTCTTTTACTTATTTACAGATTGCGCACGGGTTTTCTGCACGGAGTCTCCGCATGTATGTGTGCGTACCCTGAGAGTGTAAGGAATTTATTACAGTCACAACACTTGATTGAGGGGGGATTCTTCTCTGAACAGAGCCTTGGTTGTCACAGCTCGCCCCGAGTTTCTTGCATTCATGCTTTGTTAAATATTTGTACTTTGTACAGTGAGATATCTTTCATAATGTTCATGACACATGGCATTTTCTTATACTCTAACGCTTACACATTTGTTATGTTATTGTCGCCTCTATGATATGGGCCTGTGCCTAATCAATTAACATTCAGACTAGAGTTCACATACCGGTTTCAGGGGGCCTGTATAACAAGAGCACCACAGTACGTTACTACGTCACTTATCTCATTCAGATCTTCTTTGTAACGTTAGTACCCCACATCACAGTTCCCCTCCTCTCATCCTCTTGCTTTTCACCGGGTAACTCCGCTGGAGAACTTCCTTAAAAATGAATGAACACTATAGTAGCATATTTCGGATCACAACCTGAGGCCTTTTTTTAAAGATATTTCTCACTGCCCTTGTGGCCTTTTATGACATCTTTATTATGTACTATCCCCCACAGTTCACTCAGCCTTCTCTTCCTCTCACACATGGTCCACTGCCTCGTGTGGCTTCTATGACATATTATATTATGTACTATCCCCCCCCATCACTCTGCTGCTCTTCCTCTCTCACAATGGTCACTTGCCTCTTGTGGCCTTCTAATGACATCATTATTATGTACTATCCCCCTCCAGTTCACTCTCCCTTCTCTTCCTCTTCCACATCGGTCACCGCCTCTTGTGGCCTTCTCTGACATCTTTATTATGTACTATCGCACCCCCAGTGCACCTCTGCTTCTTCTTCCTCTCGCACATGGTCCTTGCCGATTGCTGTCTAGCTCCCATTTACACCAACATACAATGTGACTCGGACACTTCCAAGGGCCGTGCGAGGAACCACTGCCATGTGCCCACGTCTCTATGTGTCCCCATCTCTACGTATCTCCGTCTCTCTATGTCCCCGTCTCTATATATGTCCCCGTCTTATGTGTCCCATCTATATCTTTGTCCTCCCATCTCTATTTGTCCCCATCCTCTATGTCCTCCGTCTATAATTATGTCCCCGTTTCTATATGTCCCCGTCTCTATTTGTCTCTATTTGTCTCCATCTCTATGTGTCCCCATCTCTATGTCCTCCGTCTATAATATATGTCTCAGTCTCTATGTGTCCTCATCTATATACTTTGTCTCCAATCTCTATGTGTCCCCAGTCTCTATGTTGCTCCGTCTCATAATATATATCTCCGTCTCCGGTATGTGTCTCCATCTAATATTTGTCTCCATCTCTATGTGTCTCCAGGCTCTATGTGTCTCCGTCTATAATATATGTCTCCGTCTCTATGTGTCGCCATCTATATACTTTGTCTCCATCTCTATGTGTCCCCATCGTCTATGGCACCCCCCCCTTCCGTCCTATAATATAGTCTCCGTTCTCATATGTGCCCCATCTATATACTTTGTCTCCAATCTCTATGGTGTCGCCATCTCTTAGTCTCACAGTTCTATAATATGTCTCTCGTCTCTATGTGTCCCCCATCTATATAACTATGTCTCCATCTCTATGTGTCCCCATCTCTATGTACTCCGTCTATAATATATGTCTCCGTTCTCTATGTGTGCGCCATACTATAATACTTTGTCCTGCCATCCTCTATGTGTCCCCATCTCTATGTCTCCGTCTATAATATATGTCTCCGTCTCTATATGTCTCCATCTATATACTTTGTCTGCCATCTCTATGTGTCCCCATCTCTATGTCTCCGTCTTATCTCTATGTCCCGTCTCCTATGTGTCCCCTCTATATACTTTTGTCTCAGGCTCTATCGTGACTCCCCCATGCTCTATGTGTCCGTCTATAATATATGGTCTCCTGTCGCTATGTGTCGCCATCTATATCTTGTCTCCATCTCTATATGTGGTCCCCCATGCTCTATGTCCTCCGTCTATAATATACTGTCTCCGTCTCTATGTGTCGCCAATCTAAGATACTTTGTCCTACATCTCTATTGTGGTCCACCATCTCTGATGTCTCCGCTATTACAATATAAGTGTCGTGCCGTGCTCTATTGTGTCGCCCTCCTATATAACTTTGTGTCTCCATCTCTATGTGTCCCCATCTCTATGTGTCTCCGTCATATAATATATGTCTCCGTCTCTATGTGTCCCCATCTATCAATAATTTGTCTCCATCTCTAAGTTTGTCCCCCCTTCCTCTATGTCTCCGTCTATAATATATTGTCTCCGTCTCTATGTGTCGCCGCTCATCTATGTCTCCGTCCCCTTAATACTATTGTCTCCGTCTCTATGTGTCCGCCATCTATAGTACTTTGTCTCCAATCGGTCCTATGTGTCCCCATTCTCTATGTACCACCGTCTATAATCTATGTTCTCCGTCTCTATGTATCTCCGTCTAATAATGTGTCCCCATCTCTATGTGTCCCCATCTCTATATATGTCTCGTCTGTCTCTGTCTCTATGTGTCCCCATCTCTATATGTCCCCGTCTCTAGGATGCTCCGTCGTTGTGACCCACATCCCTACTTATGTCCTCCACGCTCCTATGATGTCTCTCGATTCTGTCTGTGACCCATCTCCATCCCTATATGTCCCCATCCCTATATGTCTCCGTCGTTTTGACCACATCCCCGTATATGTCCCCATCCCTATATGTCTCCGTCGTTTTGTGCACTATCCCCGTCTCTATTTGTCTCCGTCTCTATATGTCTCCGTCTCTGTGTCCCCATCCCTATATGTCTCCGTCGTTGTGACCCCATCCCTATATGTCCCCATCCCTATATGTCTCCGTCGTTGGTGTACCTCTCATCCTCTCGTGCGGTCGCCCATACCCTCTGGTATAGGTGTTTTCCGTGCGTTTTTGTGATCCCCGTCTCTATATGTCTCGCGTGTCTGTTGTGTGTACCCCCATCCCTATAATGTCCGCCATGCACGATGTAGGATGTCGCCGTGGAGGTGGTCGACCCACCAGCCTCCGTATAGGTCCTCACGCTCATCCCGAATAGGTCGCCTGCGGGTGCGTAGAGCGGCCCATTACCGAGAGGACTAGCATTCCGGTCTGAGGGGAGTGCCTGGCGGGTGACCCCGTACTCTATATGGCCCCATCCTCTAGAAGGGGGGGGGTGGTGTCGTGGCCCCTCCGCCCCCCACGGTCCAGCCAGATATGTCTCAGGCCGTTGTGACTCCATCCCTATAATGGCCCCACATCCCTATAGTTTCCCGTTCGTTGGGGACCGCCGTCGACTATATATGTCCCAGCAGACTTCAGAATGCGGGCTGAAGGTTAGGATTATGGGCTAGGATTAGGGTTAATGAATTTGGTATTAGTGTTTGGATTATGGGCTAGGGATTACGGGTTACGAATTACGGTTAGTGTGTGGTTTTACGGGTTAGGGTTAGGATTATGAATTACGGTTAGTGTTTGGTTTATGGGCTAGGGTTAGGATTAGGGTTATGAATTACGGTTAGTGGTTTGGTTTTACGGGTTAGGGTTGTGGAGTTGAGGGTTATGAATTATGGTTAGTGGTTAGTTTACGGGTTAGGGTTAGGATTAGGGTTATAAATTACAGTTAATGTTTGGTTTACAGGTAAAGTTAGGGATTAACGAGGAGACAGAGAGAAAAGATATGACGAGAACATAAATATATAGAGAAAGGGGAACCACATATAGAAGATATGTGCAGCGGTTATTAGAGAGACGGGAACACATAGAGATGGGGACACAATGTTGTGACTAGTGAACGGCCGTAAAATGTGTATAAAAATGTATAATGAGTTCAGTTGTATCTGATATTAGTATGTTATTTGACTGACAATCTGTAAATGGCATGTTTCATCCCTTCACCAACTGACTGATGTCAACCTCAGCCTCTTAACTGGTACAAACAAAGACTGACTGACGTCAACCTCAGCCTCTTAACTGGTACAAACAAAGACTGGACTGATGTCAACCTCAGCCTGCTTAACTGTGTACGATAAACAAGTATGGGGGACCATCTGACTGATGTCAACCTCAGTTCCTCTTTACACTGGTACAAACAAAGACTGACTGATGTCAACCTCAGCCTCTTAACTGGTACAAACAAAGACTGACTGACGTCAACCTCAGCCTCTTAACTGGTACAAACAAAGACTGACTGATGTCAACCTCAGCCTCTTAACTGGTACAAACAAAGACTGACTGATGTCAACCTCAGCCTCTTAACTGGTACAAACAAAGACTGACTGATGTCAACCTCAGCCTCTTAACTGGTACAAACAAAGACTGACTGATGTCAACCTCAGCCTCTTAACTGGTACAAACAAAGACTGACTGATGTCAACCTCAGCCTCTTAACTGGTACAAACAAAGACTGACTGACGTCAACCTCAGCCTCTTAACTGGTACAAACAAAGACTGACTGATGTCAACCTCAGCCTCTTAACTGGTACAAACAAAGACTGACTGACGTCAACCTCAGCCTCTTAACTGGTACAAACAAAGACTGACTGATGTCAACCTCAGCCTCTTAACTGGTACAAACAAAGACTGACTGATGTCAACCTCAGCCTCTTAACTGGTACAAACAAAGACTGACTGATGTCAACCTCAGCCTCTTAACTGGTACAAACAAAGACTGACTGATGTCAACCTCAGCCTCTTAACTGGTACAAACAAAGACTGACTGATGTCAACCTCAGCCTCTTAACTGGTACAAACAAAGACTGACTGATGTCAACCTCAGCCTCTTAACTGGTACAAACAAAGACTGACTGATGTCAACCTCAGCCTCTTAACTGGTACAAACAAAGACTGACTGACGTCAACCTCAGCCTCTTAACTGGTACAAACAAAGACTGACTGATGTCAACCTCAGCCTCTTAACTGGTACAAACAAAGACTGACTGATGTCAACCTCAGCCTCTTAACTGGTACAAACAAAGACTGACTGATGTCAACCTCAGCCTCTTAACTGGTACAAACAAAGACTGACTGATGTCAACCTCAGCCTCTTAACTGGTACAAACAAAGACTGACTGATGTCAACCTCAGCCTCTTAACTGGTACAAACAAAGACTGACTGACGTCAACCTCAGCCTCTTAACTGGTACAAACAAAGACTGACTGATGTCAACCTCAGCCTCTTAACTGGTACAAACAAAGACTGACTGATGTCAACCTCAGCCTCTTAACTGGTACAAACAAAGACTGACTGATGTCAACCTCAGCCTCTTAACTGGTACAAACAAAGACTGACTGATGTCAACCTCAGCCTCTTAACTGGTACAAACAAAGACTGACTGATGTCAACCTCAGCCTCTTAACTGGTACAAACAAAGACTGACTGATGTCAACCTCAGCCTCTTAACTATACAAACAAAGACAAACAAACATAAGGGAGGTTCAACGAATGTCGAAGAGCCTTGCTTAATGTAGGCCCTTTTTATGAAAAGTCTTTTATGGACAAATGTATTTATCATTTGATAGACCAACGGAAATAAACCAAGAAAGGTGTACAAGTTTGTCACGATCAACTGCTGTTGTGTTGTTTGTTGTTTGTTTTTGTTTTTGTTGTTTACTTGACGTGACTCTGCTGATCCATCAAGGAATCAATGCAATGTGTTTTCTTCTGGTGTAAGATCCACAGACTGTCAAGGTTTATGTATCACTAACAACACGGCTAACACAACATTGTCACGTGTAACTTTATGATAATAATCATCAATAATAATAATAATAATGAATAAAAACGGCACAAGCACTTTACACGTAACAGTAACAACAACGTGACGATGATGATGATGAATGGGAGAGATAGATGAGGAGCAAAACAACGATACCAATGAAGTTGATGAGACCGATAAAGAAATGGAGATCATTAATTCTTTTCATGCTCCTCCGAAGTCGGAGTGTGGCTGTCCACGCGGTGGGGTAATCAAATACAGGTCATGCATACGTAATGTTCTCATTCCATACTTGATGTATTTCTACCATAGTGTTCAAGTGCTTCCGCTATTGGGATGGCCCCTGGAGTCTTTTAGCCAGGGTAACCAACAACTAGCAACGTTCCTTTTAAACTAGGTTTCTGTCAGCTCGGGTCATAATTGTCTGTAGAAGAAATGAAAACATGTTGCAATGACAGACATTAGGATTTGTTCAGTAGCATGTGACTGTTTTATGGATGATTTACAGGGGACTCAAAAGACAACTCTGATTACTTTTTTAGTGTGACTGCGCATTCGTGTATGTGTGCCATGGAATGTGTGATGTGTGTGTGTGGTGTTGGGTTGTGTAGTGCGTGTGCCGTGCGTGTGCCGTGGTGCGTGCTTGTAGCGCGCGGCGCGCGTCGTGATGTGCGTGCCTCGCGGGGGTTCGTGTGTGTTGTTGTTTTTCAGTTTAACATCCTTCCACTAACAGTGATTTAGTGATTCACTAAAAATGTGTGTGTGTGTCTCTGTGTGTGTATGCGTGCATGCCTGCGTGTGTTTGTATGTGTGTGTGTAAACATTGACAGCATTTCGTTTGCCAATCTGCTCCCAACTTGTCAATTATGTTGATAAAATTGTGGATGGTCCTAAGCGCACGAACACACGACATGTGGGTTTTCCGCGCGGAAATGATTAACAAGTAAAAGAAAGAATGAAAAACATGAAGCGCATGTGTGCATATTTCCCCTATTCCCTGTACTTTGTTCCTTCTTTCTTTTACTTATTTATGGGGTTTCCGCGCGGACAAAAAAAAAACATCGGCGTATGTGTGTAGCGTGCCCTAACTGTAGGCTATGTTTTGGTACAGAACACGAAATTAAACCTAGGAAGATGAATAAGAAAGACAATTATAACATTTTCGAAAACAGGTCACGATGATGATTATGATGGGTTTTTTAGATGATGGTTGGTGATGATGGCGATGGTTGATGATGATGATGGTATGATGATGCTTTTTTAAAATGATGAGATGCACAATGATTTTTTTATATGTTCGATGTGATGATCACGCTTGTTTAAATAAATCATGATGATGTTGATGATGATAAAAATGATGATGATGATGATTTTTAAAAATGATGATGACGATGATGATGATTTTGTTCCAGAAACTTCCAAGCCGAACAATGTGAAGACGCGTCCTTCAAAAGAAAACGGTACCAAAAAAAGCATGCGCGTGTGTGTGTGATGCGTGCGTGCATTTCACCTCTATTATATTTATAATTTTGCTTTGATAAAACTTTGTGTGTCCAATGTCCATTTATTTGTGAACATCAGAAACAAACTTCAGTTAATGTCAACTTTTTGAATTGTTCTGTGTTCTGACAAATAACGAAACAATAACAAGAGAGAGAACAAAATGTAAAATAATGTACGTTTTTCTCACGATGGTGGGAGAGGACAATGCCTATGACAGAAACAGCTGTTTCGACCTTAGTCGAAGGTCCTCCTCCGTCTCGCTATATCGACTTGCAATGTGACTGTCCAGTGGATGTTAACTTCAGCAAGAAGACATTCTACAAGAGTATGGTGTCCTCTTTGCACCAAATACGAAAGTCCACAATAAAAGCAAATCAGCACTAAGTTAAGCCAAACATAGTAAACATGTATGTATTATGACGAAAATAATGATGTTCTGAAATTATGATTTGAAAATATAATAGACATGACTAGTGAGGGCTAACTACTGAGATGATATCCAAATTTAAGGATAAAAATAGTATGAATGAAATTACATCTCAGTGATTAGCTGAGCTCCGTTCCCCTAGTCTGAAGAAGGACTCAAAAGGTTGTTTGTAATGCAGGATAATTTGCTCGTGATAAACCTTTTTTGTGTCCAATGTCTTTAACCTCAGAAACAAACTCAGTTAACATTAAATTTACGAATTGTTCTGTGCTCTGGAAAAAGATATCTAAACAATATGAAAGTTGTGCGTGAAGAGAGCATGTGTATGTGTGCCTGTGAAACTGATGTGACGTGCGGCGTGCGTGTTGTGTGGTGTATGTGTGTGTGAAAGCGAGTGGAATGCATGTGCACATATACACGATTATGGAAAATATTGTTTTCGTGATGAGAGTAGAAAGAGAGAGAGAGAGAAGAGAGATAGAGAGAGAGGATGAGAGAGACGCCTGAGAGAGAGAGAGAGGAGAGAGAGTGAGTGTGTTAAGACAAGTGTGCGTGTCAGTAAGTGCATCTATGCGTTTGATGAAATGTGTTTTTGTTGTTGTTGTGTGTGTGTGTGTTTAAATGCTGATTGTGAAGCGCTTTGTGATCGATAAAAAGCGCTATATATATATCCATTTATGATTATTATGTGCGCATGTACGCAGGTTGTATAAGCTTAGATGCATCTGAAACAGTTGATGATATATCTTATACGTTTTTATTGTTATGTATGCCAACAACCAAAATATGATTAGTATAGCATAGCATTATTATATAGTACAGCATACTATTATAAACAGTCTGTGGGGCCTATAGGTTTTTCTACAGATAGCTGCTTTGGCTTAGGACAGGATAACATCCATTTGGCCGAGAGAGTGGGGATATACCATGGGTAGCTGCTTACCTACTCATGCTTATCTGCGCAGTCATGGTCGGGAAACGACTATAATTAGTAACATAAATAGCGGGGCTGTGGGTGGATGCCTCATGCCTCAATTCGGGGAGCTGGACGACCCCGATCCCTCCACGTGTCTCTCCCCGTGGGGTTATCGGGGGTCTTTCGTATAAATAGTAGTTCCCCCATCTTCTGGAAGGTTATGTGCTTGTAACTTCCTCTAATCTATCACACTCTTTGACTCTGCCTTTTTTTTTTTGCTTACTGTCATCTACTAATCTTTCTGACTTATTGGCACATTCTCCTGTCCCTTTTTCGCCAAAAAAATCTTCCAAATATTTTTGTTCTCCTTTGAGCTCCCCGAAAATCGGATTGTGTCGGCTGTACGCAGCGGGGAGACCTTTTAAAACTGAAAACCGGACACATACGTTACCTTACCCATTACAGCCATATGACCTGGGAACGCAGAAGAAGTATAAGTATAATAGAGTATACGATCATTAAGTATCGTTATACATATGGTGTATAATGACCTGTGCATGTGTGCTGTGCCCGTTGTGTGTTGCATCGTTATACATATGGTGTATAATGACCTTCTGTGCATGTGTGCTGTGCCCGTTGTGTGTTGCATCGTTATACATATGGTGTATAATGACCTTCTGTGCATGTGTGCTGTGCCCGTTGTGTGTTGCATCGTTATACATATGGTGTATAATGACCTTCTGTGCATGTGTGCTGTGCCCGTTGTGTGTTGTATCGTTAAACATATGGTGTATAATGACCTTTCTGTGCATGTGTGCTGTGCCCGTTGTGTGTTGTATCGTTATACATATGGTGTATAATGACCTTTCTGTGCATGTGTGCTGTGCCCGTTGTGTGTTGCATCGTTATACATATGGTGTATAATGACCTTCTGTGCTGTGCTCGTTGTGTGTTGCAGGTTCTGCCCGTGTATCACCAGCACGTGGTGGACAGCCACCCTCCCCTCACCTCCACACCCCTCTGCCCGGCCACTTGATAAACGTAGCATGTGTCACCAACCCCACCTCCGCCCGACCCCCATTCACCACACACCACTCCTCCTCCCATTTATCCCTCCCCCCCCTCCCCCCCTCCCCTCCTTTTTTCCATCCACCATCACACACAGCGTTATTTTGAAGAAAACAATGAAAGGAAGGAACACCCAACAGTGCCTGATGGACCAGGAAACACACACCGTGGCTTCACCTGCCCTGCCAACACAGAGAGCAGCCCTAACTACTCCAGCCTTGGTAAACCCGTGATGCGTTTAGTGGGGAGCAGGCACACAGAGGACATTTCCATCAAGTGTACCGGGGGGGGAGGGCCAGACCGCTTTCCATTTCGTGACCAACATTGCTCACTTGGAGAACCAAACTATCAAACATTGTTTCATTGTAAGATGGAACAAAATAATAGTTTACTTCGTCTCGGATTGATTTACATGAGATTTGTTGGCTTTAGATGGTTTAGCCGCCAGTTGACACGAGCTGAAAGTAGGGGGCAATAGTAAGGTGAGAATGAGTTAAAGTGTGATTGTTTATTGGATGATGAACTTTCAACAGACAAAGGATAATTCGGTTTTAGCTGTGAGCTGCCACTGGCTATTTGGTTGTCACTTTATGTTGGCTTACAGTAGGGGGCAATAGTAAGGTGAGATTGGAGCCTTTGAGCAGAGCTCCCTCCGAATACGGAACCTGATGGCTTTATGCAGCAATGAGACCAGTGCAAACTGAAAACCGTACACATACGTACACTTACTCATTGTGGCCTTATGGCCTGGGAACACAAAAGGGCTTTGTGATCGTTATTCTTTTGTGAGCAACAAAGACGCTTAGAGCTGACGTAAACTCTAAGTGTCCTTGGTGAGCGATGGTGACTCGCCATTTTGAAGGCTTTGGTGTTACAGCCTTGGGTATTAGCTGCAGCGGTTCATAGCTGTGATTTCAGTTAGAAGCAATAGAACACGATTCTCCTAACAGAATGGACAATCGTAACGCCACCCATTTGTCAAACATCTATCCTTTGTTTTGTAGTCCTTTTGTCGAGTGGCATGCCTTCTGTGCATTCCTTCAGACATGACACATCATTGCTAGTTGCTATCAGCAGCCGCTCTCGCCTTGGCTTGAGGTTGTGTCAGACCAATTGACATAGGCTAGAACACAAAGGCTACATCCAAAATGTTGTTATGCTGTGCATAGCTATGCAGGGATTGTCTTCAGCCATGAAAATCTCCTGGAATAACATCATCAGTCCTCCAAAATCCCCCAAAGTCGGAGTGTGGGCTGCCCACGTGGCGGGGTAGCAAAAAACGGTCACACAAGCAATGTTCTCAACATCCTGTAGATGATGCACTTGTACCATAGTGTGCTAAGTGCTTTGGCTGTTGGGATGATTCCGTGCAGTCTTTAATAAGCCAGGGTACATTACCCGACCGCGAGGCGAAGCTGGTTAATTATTTCAACATTGTGTCTGTTGATGACTGGACTTGACTCATCTGACTGTGTTATCACGATAGCGTTTCTGACGGAAGGAACCTAGGATGCTCAAATGGTGCATGCGCATAGACACTCAGGATATCTCGGCAAAGTTTGAGAAATGAAGGTCATATGTCAAAGGTCAAGGTCACTGAAGCAGATGTGCCGCGCGTCTGATGATATAGCGTCTTCACACTCTAGTTTCAGGCATTTGCCATTATCGTGTGGTTCTTTTTGGATTGAGAGAGAAAGTCTGTTAACTTCCTCATATCAGTGATCAA
>JAGGCT020003597.1:0-13072 GCA_017654935.2 Phymorhynchus buccinoides
AGCATTAAGCACAATGAATGAAACTGTTACACCTTTTTTCTACTTCTTTCTTTTCATGGTGTTTTTTTATAAATATTGTAACATCTTTCTGATAGTGGAGTCTATGATTTCCAATCAAGCCTACGCTTTTGCGTGTGCTCATTGTTTGAGGATGGACGTGCTGCATTGCTACACGTTTCCATACACTGTGAGGCTCTGCCTGAACTCCTGGGCCACTTTGTAGCAGTAGTGGTACTGAGCCTGTCACAGACATAAGACATTCGGTTTAACACAATGCATTTTACGACAGCTTTGAATTGTATCACGACGACGTCGATAAATAGTTTTTAAAAAAGGCTCTATACGCACACACGCATGCACACACACACACTACAGCTCACACATACACACACACACACGGCAGCACACACACACACATAACACGCACGCACAGACACACACGTATACACACACACACACACACACACACACACCTTCATTGACGGCTTGGGGCCTGATCTGGTTCACGTATATGGCAGCAGTGAACACGTCTGATCTCTTCGTCAACGATGACGCTACTGATGACGTCATCATAGCACTCATAAAAGAAGGCCCACTTTTAGTGGCCCCGTTTCTACAAGTGGGCAAAAAAAAAAAAAAACAAAAAAAGGCAGGTTTTTTTTTTTTTTTTTCACAAAGTCAATTATGAAACAACAATATCATAACACATGACTGATTATGGATAATGTTCATCTCCAAGTGTGTGTGTGTGGGGTTTGGGTGGGGTTTTTTTGTGTGCGTGTCTGTGTTTTTGTATGCGTGCGTGTGTGCGTTCATCTGTTTCTGTGCATTATTACTTAATGTCTGCTTCAACAAGTGTTCGTGGATGTGCGCTTTTATGTGCGTTGTGCGCATGCTTGCTTGCGGAAGCACCATTTGAGTCCTGTGTGGGTTGCGATTCGCATGTGTTGCTTGCGGGCTTGTGTGTGTGTGTGTGTGCGTCGCATGCGTTGCGCGAGCGTGCAGTTTTGTGTATCTGCTTGTCTGGCATGTGTATGTGTGCATACGTGCGTGTTTGTGTGTGCAGTGTGTGTTGGTTGTCCGTGTGTATGTTGTGCGTGTGGTTCATTCATGTGTTTGTGTGTATATTATTATTATTATTATTATTATGTCAATGTCTGCTTCCCCATAGTCCTGCATTGCGCACTTGCATGTACGTATACCGCGTGTATGCTTGCTTGCAGAAGCACTGCAGTGTTTGAGTGGCTACGCCTACATAGTTTATATAATAATTATATGCCTATCCGGGCTCCCAAGGACCCCCATTTGAGGGTCTATGAAGCCCTAAAATTCTACAGGACCCTCTAAAAGAATGTGCAGGAGGGTCACAGGGATTCGCTAGAAAAATTCTTTTTAGCATTCGCTATGCCACTGGGACCCTCTATCCCGCCTCTAGGACCCTCTATTCTGTAAGTGAAGGAGTCCCTGGGACACCTTGTTTTGCGAGACGATTGGGAGCCCTGCCTATGCTAATGTATGCTACGTACGCAAGCACGTTTCTGAGCGCTCGTAATTATGACCAGCGTGGACCTACTCACAAGCACTGGACGATGACAGGGGCAGAATCAGCCCTGCTCCTGACCACAGAAACAAGCTGAATCACATCGGAAATGTTGCCTGGGCCCTCGTCAGACCAGTCCGAGTGATGCAGGACTTGGATTGATCGAGTCTGACGCTGAAATGGAAAGAAAGAAAGACAGAGAGAAAGAAAGAAGCAAAGATTGGAAAGAAAAGACTTGTATTAAGCAATGACTGCAGAAATGTAAAAAAGTGGGTTTTGCTTTTTATATTTCAGCAGTCTTTTTTTTTTTTAATACAATTTATTAGTTTTCGTAATAAGTTCACGTAATATGCCAATGGACCATCTAATGATAGTCCATTTTGACTCCACGAAGCAACCAATCCAAAGCAAGACAGACAGCAAAGACTGTATAGGGGAAGATAAGCATCCGGTCTCTTTTCCCTATACAGTACTGTATGAGTAGTGAGGACAGAAACACTGGTTATGTCCCTTTTAAAACGTGACACATTTAGTGATTTACACGTCGATAGGCCAGTTGAATTCTCTTCTCCGTTCAAATTCCAGTCTGAGTTTTTTGGATAGCCGCCGCTGTGAATGGTGTATAACTACCCCCACTAACGATAACTCTATCAGCCCGGTTCTCTGTAACTCTTAAGTAGTCCATCTTACCCTTTTAGAATCTTTGCAGACAGCCAGAAAATAATAAAGACGTAAAACAACAAAGAGAGTATTTGTTGGCCTAAATATCATGTTGGCCCTACTCAAAGATATTCTAAAAGGGTAGTCTTTGCCCTACTTAGGCCTGGCGTATGTTTCTGAAAGCAAATGTCCACAACATAGCTGAACCTAAACCAGTTAACGAACACACGCGCGCGTGCACACACCCCTATATCACGCGCACACATACTCATACACGCGTAATCGGTATGCGCAAGAGAGGAGAGAGAGAGAAGGAATAGAGAGATAGATAGTTGGAATTTGATACACGCACACGCACACACACACAACACACACATGATGAAAGAAGAAGCAGCTTTTGTCCAGCTTATTCTTTTATCGTCAACTAAAGATCATTTCGACTTGACAAGTTGACTTTGACTTGAATTCCCACACACACCTATACGCACATACTCATACCTTGCTTTTGATGGTGAGGGAGTAGGATGTAACGCTGTCACTGCCCGTGTTAGCTACCCTGTCAGTCAGTGACACAGTGTAACCTCCAACCGTGAGAGACTTGCCTTTCTTCTGGGGCCAGTATTGGGGAGAGCTCTGTAGGAAACACGTCTTTGTTGTAGTTTTTTTTACAGAAAGGGAAAGAAAAAGACTTTAAAAAAAAGTTTAATCAAGCGTGGGTACATAAAAAAAACATGCATGCACACATACATTCCCGCAAGCATGCATAAGATTTACGCACGCATGAACGCAGGCATAAACACACACACGCACGCGCATGCGTAAAGGCCATCACACACTACATGTATACACACCTTCCCCTTTTGCCTGTGTGTCTCAATGAGAAAACAAAGACATTATGGACATCTATGTACAATCATTCAACCACCCACAACAGCAAAGTCTTTCTCTCGTCTCTCTTTCTTTCTCTCTCTCTCTCTCTCAAGGCCTGCAAACTACTGACAGCTCTCCACCCATCTCCAACGACAGTCCATCACATTGTCTGTGTCTCCGTCTGCCCATCCTCCTTCTCTCTCAGGCCTGCAAACTACTGACGACTCTCAGTGTGTTTCCCTCTCTCATCTCGCTCTCTCTCTCAGGCCTGCCCACTACTGACAGCTCTCCACCCATCTCCAACGAAGGTCCATCACATTGTCTGTGTCTCCGTCTGCCCATCCTCCTTCTCTCTCAGGCCTGCAAACTACTGACGACTCTCAGTGTGTTCTCTCTCTCTCTCTCTCAGGCCTGCAAACTACTGACAGCTCTCCACCCATCTCCAACGAAGGTCCATCACATTGTCTCTGTGTCTCCGTCTGCCCATCCTCGTTCTCTCTCAGGCCTGCAAAACTACTGACGACTCTCAGTGTTTCTCTCTCTCTCTCTCTCATCTCTCTCTCCTGTCTCTCTTCTCCCTCTCTCTCTCTCTCTCTCAGGCCTGCCAACTACTGACAGCTCTCCACCCATCTCCAACGAAGGTCCATCACATTGTCTCTGTGTCTCCGTCTGCCCATCCTCCTTCTCTCTCAGGCCTGCAAACTACTATCCGTCTGCCCATCCATCTTCTCTCCGGCCGCAACACTGACTTACTCGCATGTTCTCTCTCTCTTCTCTCTCTCTCTCCCCTCTCTCTCTCGCCTGCAACTACTGACAGCTCTCCACCCATCTCCAACGAAGGTCCATCACATTGTCTCTGTGTCTCCGTCTGCCCATCCTCCTTCTCTCTCAGGCCTGCAAACTACTGACGACTCTCAGTGTTCTTCTCTCAGTGTTCTCTCCCTCTCTCTCTCTCTCTCTCTCTCAGGCCTGCAAACGACTGACAGCTCTCAGTGTTCTCTCCCTCTCTCTCAGGCCTGCAAACTACTGATGACTCTCAGTGTTCTCTCCCTCTCTCTCTCTCTCTCTCTATCAGGCCTGCAAACTACTGACGGCTCCCAGTGTTCTCTCCCCCCCCCCTCTCTCTCTCTCTCTCTATCAGGCCTGCAAACTACTGACGGATCTCAGTGTTCTCTCCCCCCCTCTCTCTCTCTGTCTCTCGCTCTCTCTCTCTCTCTCTCAGGCCTGCAAACTACTGACAGCTCTCAGTGTTCCCTCCCTCTCTCTCTCACTCTCTCTCTCCCCCTCTCTGTCTCTCTCTCTCTCTTACCCGCAGAGTCTTGGCGGCGTCCAGACACACTATGACGTTGACCTGGCAGCTCTCCACCAGTCTCCACAGATCCACCACGGTGTCCTCCAAAGGTAACTGGGTCAGCCCCAGCCCCCTGTTGGCTGTCAGAGTCTAGGGAACAAGTATTTTAACAGACATGAGATTTTCAGATAACCAAAAAGGAGGGAAAAAAATAGGCGGGAGCCTGGGGGCCGGCACAGGCCCTTCGTGGGGTCAGGGGGCAAAGCCCTTGATGGGGCCAGGGGGGAAAGCCCTCTGATGCTGAAGAATGTTTGCATTTGAACCTGTAAACATCAACCTCCGAGACAACAAAACTATTAAACATTTACTCTCCTCGATCCTAAAACAAATTTTGAAATTATTATTGACTCAGAGCTAGTGATTTTCTGAGACAGAGACACACAGAGAGAAACAAGACAGACAGAATGAACCGATTGAACACAAAATTGAAAAAATATCTATTGAACTTTTCACCGCATTTTCGCTTCAACACAAAATTTAACCCTACCACACCCACACCCCAGACTGTGTCAACAGATTTAAAGTTATCTCAAAAATGACCCCTGGGGCCATCAAAAAGGAGGAATCCTCCAATCGGAGGAAAAATCTCATCTCTGAACGGGTACTCCCACTTCAACAAGAATAGCCTACACACGATGCCAGTCCCATCTGCATGCATGCCAGCCTCGGGTCTCTCTCACTCTGGCTGTCTCTCCCCTGCCCCCTTCTTCCCCTTCCTCTCAATCTCCATCGTATTTTTCCCCACAAATTTACTTACTGACTTGAAGACGGCGTTGATGTACTGGTTTCTCCCTTTCGCGTATTCGGTGATGTAACAAAGGTGAGTGTCGTCTGCAACACAATAGGTTCAGTTTGAATGAATGAAAGTTAGGTTGAACGTCGTCCGCTCGGCCTGCAAATCGGCACATGTGGGATGAAGCCATCAACCAACCATCATTCAGACAGCTTCAACAGTAATGGTTTCAATTTTCCAAATGTTAGTTCTGTTTCATGAGTTCCTGCCAAATCACACACATGACCCCACCTCCAAAGCATATGGTCTCTCTCTCCTCTCTCGCTCTCTCCTCTCTCTCTTCCACATACACGTTGAACACACTCACATGTTTCTTTGACACTCTAGTATGATGAACTTACTGAGGAGGAAAGAAGAAGAATAAGAAGCCCCGTCCCTGTGCATTTGGTCTCCTCTCTCTCTCTCTCTCTCTCTCTCTCTCTCCTCTCTCCACATACATGTTGAACACACTCCACATGTTGTCTTTGAACACTTCTAGTATGATGAAATTAACTGAGGAAGAAGAAGAAGAAGAAGCAGGAGAACAACAAAAGAAAGGACACCATCAGCAGCAGCGGCAATAGCAGAACCATCACCACCCCAACAAAGCTACACGAAGACAAAATATCTGTTGGCAAACCTGGCAGGTTCTGGGGGTCTCTGTTTTTGTTGATATTCTCCGGCTTCTCAGCTTCTGTGGTGTTGCGTTTAGCCCACAGCTTCATTTCCTGAAGCACCTGAAACCATCCAGACAACAGCGTGCAACATGGTGGACATTACGTAGTTGATTATCTTATTGTCTACATCTGAGCGATGGTTTCAGCTTTGCAGAAATAAAGCATCATGTATGATACAGTTATTGCAAGGACACTTACAAATTGGTCTGTGAACAAAATATACTTATAAAGGCACAAGTAACTCTTAGCTGTTTTGAATGTGCTGATCTACTTCAAATTTATTATTAGCCTAATTCAATAAGTGACTTCAGGTGAGTCTCGTTTGGAATGTTATTTCATAAATACACTTTCTTTTCACTCATAAACATAAAGTAGTTCAACCTTAAATTCCTACCATAATTTTCCATTATCTTCATCTTCAGTTTTGGTCTTCTCTGTGTTCAAAGTACAACCACTAAGTAGGGCTTATACAGTGGAACCCCCCTTACAAGACCTTCGAACAAAAAATCATCCAAAATGAGGTCTTTATAAGGGAGGGGTCTTAAAAGGGAGGTTATTGTAATACTTACAAAGAAGGGCAATGTCTCAGAGAAGTAGGTCTTATGTGGGAGGGAGTCTTATAATGGGAAGTTAAGTCTTATAAGGGAGGTTCTATGTTGTATTACCTTGTATTCTTTGCTGACTGCGGTCTGGGACTTCCAGACACTGACGTCGCCGGAGAAGCTGAGGTCCAGCTGATGGAGGGAGACTCTGCTGTTCTGGCTGGAGTAGGCCTCCAGAACGACCTCGTGAAGGAACTTGTACTGAGCCTGGTTTGTCCGTTCATCAACACAAACGTTTATCGGTTACAATCGGACAGATTTGTATAGTTGTCATTGAGAGCCGGACTCCCCGTGGGGAGACCGGCGGGTATGTTCGTCGTTAATAGTTCCCCCACCTTCTGGAAGTTTTGTGCTTGTAACTTCCTATGTATATCTATGTCACTCTCTTTGATTCTGTCTTTTTACTTTGCTTTCTGTCATCTAATATCTTTCTGACTTACTAACTGGCCCATTCTCCTGCCTTTTTTTCCAAAAAATCTTCCAAATAATTTTTCTCCTTTGAGCTGCTCCGAAATCGGAATGTGTCGGCTGTACGCAGCGGGGAGACCAATGAAAACTGAAAACCGGACACATACGTAGCCTACTTTACCCATTATGGCTTTTTTGGCCTGGGAACGCAGAAGAAGAAGAGAGCCAGAATACTCTGACACAGTACAAACCGTCATCTGGAGCGACAATCTAATTTGGATTCATCTAAAACCGAATCGTACCGGGCACAGTTACAGCGCGAGATAAAGAGGGATGCAGCTCAATCTCAATTATTATATCTTATTCATAATTTGACAAGAGACAGTGAAAAATAAGGAAAACTAAAAACAGGAGTGAATGTTTAAGAAACGCGTAGCCTAGATTTGTAAAAGCTAAGCATAATTGTATATCATGTTAAAACTCTTAACATGATATACAATTATGATTAATAAGACTGTTTAGGATGAATGGGAACGAGTGTCAAACGTTAGCTTTTGTTGACCTGAAATATTACAAGTTAGACCTAAATGTGGTTTACACTTATTGCACACTCCACATTGGGAAACAAAACCAAACAAACTTATTCTCCTATCCATATACTAATCCGTTACAGATGAAAAGAGCTTCCAGAAAAAAAAGTAACTAATCAAATAATCGATCGGACCGAAGATGTGTCGCACCATACCTCTGTCTGTACCATGATGCACCGCTGTTGACGCAGGTCTCCCACAATGCCTTGGACACCTGCGTCCTCACCACGTGACTTCCGGTTGATGGCAATGTCGAGGGCTATGTAGGTGCCTGTTCTCCCCACTCCGGCGCTTTATGGAAGAGAAATTTCTGAATAGCTTATGACAAAGGCCCACTTGTAATTCTGATATATAATATTGAAGCTTGGGCACATATAACTGCATCCATAAACAGAGCCTGAACGACTTTATTCACTGCATGTTATGACATTGGCCTGGGAGATGCTAAAAAAACCTGCAGTCCCATTAAGCCAATTCACGAATACTAGCAGACAGACAGCCAAAACAGACACGTATTGGCAAACAACATTCACACACACCACACACACATATATACAACGTCGCGCAGCGCACACAATGCGACAGCTGAAGACCTACAAGATAAGCTGTACTGCATGGACGCACACTGGCACACGTACGACATAGTGCACAAGAAAATGGCTGCACCTAGACATCTTACATAGAGATTTACATGTATGTGTACCCCAGAATCACACAGGCACGGGCACACCGCAGTCTATGTACACACATGCAAACACACACGCACACACACACACACACTACACACAAACACACACAGCACACACACACACGCACACTCACACTAGATGCACGTACACACACACATACACACACCACATACACACACACACAGCCACTAATGCAGCACATACTATACTCTCTCACACACACAACAGACAACAGCTCCTTCTTCATCCTGGCTGCCATGGAGTGGAACCAACTAAGCGAGGCCGCTGTCACTGCAGGCTCTGTCAGCGCATTTGCATCAGCACTTTACCAGATCACCATCTGAGCCTGCACACTGACTGACTACTAGCTTACTAGGACATTTTGTTTAACACCTTTTTTTGCTTGTTTCTGGAAGTGGGGCCTGGGCCCTTCCAGCTGAACTGGGTGGGTGGGCTTAATGATTTTAACCTAGGGTAAGCAGTAGGTCTTTCTTCTTCTATGTTTTCTATTATTAGGTTTATGCGCCCTCCTAGTTCTGTCGTGATTCATCTTCAGAAGTGGCGTCTGAGATGTATCCAGATAGAAACAGAAACAGAAACATAGCACCACCCAGATCTACCTGCAGTGCAGCAACGGAAGGCACCCCGGCTGTTGCACGTGCAGTGATGTAACGCCAGAAGTCGACCAACGAGCCAGCGGTAGGGACCCCGTGATCCGGCCAGGACAGGTAGTGGTACTGATGCACCGTGCGAGCATCAGAATTCTGAGCAAAAAAACCCACAATATCATTGCACATAAAACTGGGGCCAAAACGTTAAGCAACCTTTTGCATAACTTTGTAATATATCCGGAGTACTTGTCACTATAACTGGTCCTTTTTGGTGTATGTGTTTATTCGCTCCTACAAAGTCGATATTGGATAATATCGGCTTTAGCGTAAATTATGATTGGGCAATGCCATGTTTTCAGTGCCCACGTTGTTACTTCTCTGTATGTTTTATCTGTCCCTATCGTTCTCATCTGTCTGTCATTTCCTTGATCGTGTTGGCTCTCTTCTCAAAAAGGGGGGAAAAACAACTAGAAATTGTGCACCCGAAGGCACTTTATTTATGTTTCTTTGAACGTTAGTAATTATGTATAATATGCATGTCATACAAAATTTGTTCGATGATGTAATGTATTCATGCACGTTCAATGATTTTAAAAAAAAGTTCATTAAAAAAAATACAACATATGTAACACATTTCTCTGAGTGATAGGCACAGAATATTTTTTTGGGGCTTGGTAAATCAATACAAATATCTATTTGCCGACACGCACTACTAATTTCACTTTGTTTACATGCAAATTGCGTCGTGGGTAACGCCCACACCAATGTTAAGGTTTGCTGAACCTATTTGGCTCCAGTTCAACGCATGATAGCCTATTCATGCTGTGTGAGTGAGACGAGAAAGAGAGAGACAGAGAAAGAGAGTGAGAGAGAGAGAGAGAGAGAGTAGAGAGAGAGATGAGAGGTGCTACATTAATAATAATATTAACATCAACTTCATGAAATATTAAAAATGAATATAAACGTGATTCTCATAGAGTCATACCCCTTTAGGTTGGATGGAGAAGGTCCTCACTAGGAAGTCGGCCTTCACATCCACACCATGGCACGTGACCTCCACGTGACCGTACGTCCTCTTCTGACCCATTTCCGGCCAGTACTTGGAACACTTTTTCTGGAGACTTTTTTCTGGAGAGAAAGTACATAGTAACTTAGGAACCCGAGTAGGCATATGGAAATACTGGTGATAATAATAATAATAAATAATAATAAAAATAATAATAATAATAATAACAACATGATGGATTTTGATCCAAGCTCGTCCTCCTAGAATCGGAATGTGTCGGCTGTACGCAGTGGTGAGACCAGTGAAAACTGAAAACCGCCGGACATATACGTACCTTATCCCAATATGGCCATGTGGCCTGGGAAAGCAAAAGAAGAAGACGATCAAGTTCGGATTAGTAAGAAAGTGTCACCTAAAGACTTTTTCATGTTAATGGAAGATGGTGGGTGTAATCTTTCAAACGGAGGGACACTTTAACTGGCAAAATAACACAACTTTAAGATACTAATTTTAGAAGCAATGTCCAAAGGCGCTGCGTCTTAATACCAGTTAATCAAGTACAATAAGCTAAAAGTGATCCGTCGCAGCTTGTCGATGACGCGATGGCCGGGTAGACACAAATGGGGTCATCGATGTTTCCCAGAGTCAACTTTCTTGAGATTACATTTCACAATAGTTGTTATCGTGGGCTGCGTACTATTACTAAGAAAATAGGTACTATTTGTTCACAAGGTTATGAAGTTTTGAAGTCGTTGTATCGAGCATCCTGGAGATCGGCAAAATGACGAAAAGTGCAGGAAGGACCGTCGGAAAGTTCAGGTTCTTAAAGATGGTATTCTCACATAAACCATTCAACCAGACGTTTTTTCTGAATGATAGACACAGCTTTCTAAGCAGAAAGGATTGTGCTTGCGGGGTCTACCCGGTACTTCATAATACGCATACCCATGAGGTAGATACAGACCTAATGTTCACTAATAAGTTACAATTTTGAGAATTTGATTGCTTTGACCCACTACCACCTAAACTTCTCCTGCTAGTGGTAAGGGCGTAATGATGGGGTGAGAGCTAGGGACATGACAACACGACCCATTTTGTGGCGACGGGTTACAAGAAAAATCAATGGCCCCTCTTTATGACCATAGGTGATGATGAGTTTTAAAGGTGGACCCTGACGGATGAGTTTTTTTTTGCAAGAAAACACGTCGAGATCACCAGAAAGACAGAACAGCCTTTTCAAGGATCGGAACACGCACTTTTTGCTCTGGTTTCCTAGAAAATTAAACCGTCAAAACGATGAAAAATTTTTACCTCCTTGGCGGAGAGAGTAGACCTTTTGGAGGGGTGGGGTGGAGGTTGGATGGGGTGGGTGAAGGCCACTCGTTGTGGTTGAAGCGTTTTTCTTTTTTTTTTAGTGCAGTAAAAAAACAAAATTGGAGCTATTTACTTTGTTTTGAGCGGGATTCCTTTTGGTAAACTGTATAAAATTTTTAAAAAAGAAGAAAAAAGGCTTGTATTGCGAACATTTCGTACAACTGAAGCACAAGATTTGGTCGAAAATAAACGCAGGCGGCCAGTAGAAAAGAGACACGGGTCATACAAAACGCGTCTTCTCTTTGTGTGAAATATTTTGACCTCCAGCACCTCCGCCAAAGAGTAATCGCCGATTTGACGGTTTGAATATAAAGGAAACCAGAGCAAAATGAGTGTTGCGATCCTCTGTAAAGGGTGTCTTCCTGGTGAAAATCTGTATGTGTTTCTTGCACACAGTTAGAAAAACTCATCCGGCAGGGTGGTCCCTTTCATACTAACCGTTAGGAGGAGCAAAGGGCTCCGAGTATAATGTCTGCCTCTCGGTGTCATTTTCTAGTTCAACTGTCCCCTACCGTTCCCTTGCTCCTCCAAGTTCCCTTGCTCCTCGCAGTTGGTCAACAGGACGATCTGGAGGACGTTTATCCTGCCAGTCATCATCCACCACAGATCCGCCCGTCAGGTTCTTTCCTAACTGAACCTGTCAAAACAAGATATACGAGAAATAAGAGAAAAAAATCAAGCAAGCAAACAAAAGGACATTGTGCAATATATTTGAAAAAACCCCATGTTCACTTGTTATTGTTAGCGCTCATAATTATGCTAACGTCTGCCCATGGAAAAAATATCGGGCATTGTCAGTATCCGTCCATGTTGACAATTTATGGGTTCAGGTCCTGCGTTTAATCCATCATTATTTGCAATGACGACACAGTGACTTGCTAGGGTAGAGAGAAAACACACCCAGCGTCCTATTGGCCACTGTGAAGAACACATTTTTGCAAGAGTGAATGCCCTTGTTGGGTGGTGGAAGATGGTTGAGTACTGACCAAACAAGGGAATAACTCTAGCCAATAACCCTATTTGGGGCCACTTGATGGCTGCCTTTTGCAAGAGTGAATGCCGCTTTGGATACTGACCACCAAGGGCTCATAATTCGTGAGCCCATCAAGGGCTGTTTAATAACTTCGACCTAATTACATTATCTGTGCCACGGTGGCCAATAGGTAGTGGCTACGGTCTACATACTCATCTAGGCTTCAAGAACAATCAAGAAGAGGTAACAAGCTACTGCAGACTTTGCAGTGTGTGTAGACAAACTGTAGAACTATAAGGATACACTGCTATACAACAAATTCTGGGTGTACACGACCGTTGGTATCCTCCTTAATACATTCAGCTTGTCATTCACACCTTCACGTTGTGCAACTTGCTCAACCTGGTAATTTCTATACCGTTATTAACCCTTCAATACTAAAAACGAAGGCCTCATTCATTTTATATATTTGACTTATTTGTTATACCGAATTGTCTTAGCGATGATTATAGTGAAGGACGGGTACATGGTTATATACTATAGGTTATGCGCCCTCCACACTATTGGCATAGCCTTGTGCAGTCGATTGTATTCATTTGTCGGATTGAGCCCCCTGAAAAAAATTTCAAAAATAAAAATAAAACCCCACAAGAAGCCAAGCGTATATTTACAAAGCAAAATCAAACGACTGAAAAGCGGGTATTTTCTACAAAATGTGTAACTACTAAAAAATACATAATAAATTAATAATCAACACAAAAAACACCACCACCACGAACAACAAATGGTTTTAAATCAGAAGCAAATAGTGCAATCTGGTCATGAAATAAAGGACTAATGCCATTACTGTTCTACACCCATTGAACAGGTTTTTGAACCATTAAGTCCTATCAATTGTGTGCCGATGTGGGGGCTATGTATGTCCGCGAGGAAATGTACTTGTCGCGGG
>JAGGCT020003598.1:0-13063 GCA_017654935.2 Phymorhynchus buccinoides
TCACAGAAACATAATTAGACATAAAGTTTGAGAGCAGTGTTGGAGTTGTTCAGGATGGCAATTGCGGATGGAATGAAGAGTGCTTGTGTTGGTCTTTGACAGGGGGACGGAAGGCGTCGCCCTGAAGGAAAGTATGGAAAAATCCAGGAAGGTGGGTGAAGTGGATCCCGGAGGAATCTTGACTGCTTGCGTCTTGTGAACTCATGTGAAAGATAGAGAGTTGTTTCGTTCTTTGCGAATTATTTAGGGCTTGTTGATATGCAGGTCAGTTGTGATTTGCACTTGACTGTGTGACATTTCCATACCAAGCAGAAATACGAAGGTGAGGATGCTTTCAACTAATGATCCGTACACTGATTCTAAGATCGGTGTTCACTTGAAATATTTCAGCTCTAAGAGAAAAAACCCGGGTCTTTGATTGGATTTTTTTGTACACAATATCAACATGGCTGTTAAAAACTAAGTTTCTTGTCCAAATAACACCAATGTAATTCAAAAGTATCAACTGCTCCACATTTACACCGTTAAGTGGGCTGCCTTACCAGGGGAGGGCATCCTGCACCCGACTCTGCCAAAACACAGCCTCTTTGGTCTTTTGACCATTGCGTTCAAGAAAATAGAGTAACCAGGAGGCAAAGATGGTCTATAGATCGAGACGTACTGTGATAGTTGAATTCCGTCCTGAGAAGAGTACTAAAGCCATGTCATCTGCAAATTTAAGTAAAAGTGAGGATAGAGAAATTACAGGGTTTTAGTTCTTGTGTAAATTGAGGAAAAGAATCGGGACAGGACGCACCCTGGGGCGCACAGTGTCAAACAATCTCGTTAGACAGATACCCACAGACACTGACCCTTGGTTCGGTCACGCAAAAAATGAACTGAATCATAATACACAATACTGATCGACCCGAAGGTCAAGGGCAACGACTAATAAACAAGTATGAGAAGGTGCTAAAATCAGGAGCGAAATCCATAACAAGTACAAACGGGCAAAAGTTACCAGCCTTATCAAGATGACTTAAAATGTGGTTCAGTAAGACAATAAGTGCATCGTCAACACCTCTCTTTGCCCTGTATGGAAACACTGCAGTGGGTCCATGAGTCGGCCACAGTGGCAGTCAGCTTTGATTGCAGGACACTTCTCTCCATACACTACACAGATGGACGTCAACGCTACGGCCAAAAATATCAGCCCTTGCGCCTTCTTAGATTTCTTGGGCACTGGACAATGGTGATGATCTCAGATGCGGGGAACAAATGTATCTAAAGCAGGAAAAAGTTGTGTAAAACACAGACTAAGCTCAGCTGAACATTGCTTCAAAACGTTACCAGTCTAACACCATCATGGTGCTCAAAGTCCAATACCTGACGTAGGACGGACCTGTCCAGCATTGGTGCATGTCGCCTACAGGCCGGGGCAAGTCCGCCACTCGCATAGAAAACATGTCTCCCTCACTACACCTACTGTTACCCCCCCCACCCCCAACACCCACCCCTCCCCTGTTCACGGATCCCGGACAAAAGGCCCACATTCTTTAAACTGGGGGGAAAACGGACAAAACCCACGCAAGGGTGATGTGATGCATATTCTATATTTTTGTTTCTGTCGTCAGGTTGTGTAAGGGATGAATTAGTTTAGCAGCAACAGCCACAACACTGAGAGCGCCACCACTGAACGCACTCAAATAATAATAATAATACATATTTTAAAACATTTATTTAAAGAAAGATGACACGAAAATCTTTTTCCAGATAAGAGAACCTATCTAATAAACTCTACAAACAAAACCACACTCCGTTACACCTTCCCCAACTAGCTAACCCCCGAACCCCAGGGACAAGGGGCAACAGTTAACAACTAACCATAAAGCCGAGGACTGACAGACACCAACCCATCACGTCACAGACTTCGTCGACGCAGATACTTCGAAACTCGGATATATAAGAAAAACATTGAAATTTGTTTCTTATAACGAGTTTAAAATGGGGAAAAGGGAAAAAATAAAAGAGAAAAAGAGAACAAAAGAAAAAAGAAAAACAGAAACATAAAACCAAAAGAAAATGCTTTTACCTAATTTGGTGCATGAAAAAAAAAAATGAAAAAAGGAAAAAGAAAGGAGGAAAAAAAGAAAGAACAGAACAGAAAATTAAAAACAAAAATCTAAGGCAGATGTGGTGTGAGTTGCATGATGAGCGAGCAAGATAGCAGAGAGCAGATGAATGATTGGGTTTGGTGTGAGAGTAAGAATTTTGTTTAAATGTAAATTTCTGTCTAATCAATATTCTATTTTGGATGTATAACTTATTTTACACAGTAGAAGACAATTTGTATTTGGGTTTGTACAATGCCAAAGAAAATAATAAAACAAACATGTGACCTATGACTCATATTTTATATCATAAAATCAAAATACAGCAAAACTCAGTTATAAGAAAATCCGACAGGGAGGTAATTTTTTGCTTATTACCATAAACTCGGACATAAGAAAACATTTTGAAATTTGTTTTCCTTATAACCAAATTGAATGGGGAAAAGGGAAAATAGAAAAGAAAAAGAAAAGAAAAGGAAAGACAGAAAAACAAAATGAAGAGAAAATCCTTTTTCCTAATTTGATGCATTTCTTACATAATAAAATCAAAATCGTCTACTAAGAAGAAGATTTAAAGGTGCCTAACAACCACTCAAACTAACAAGCTTTTTTTTTCTTTTTACTGTTATCAAATACGTACCCCTTCACCTTTCTTGTACTGAACTATTACCATTTACTGTCCACCCATGCAGCTTTTTATCAATCGTTTGCTTTTGTTTATGTGGATTTTCTTCCACATATTCAGTTATTTGTATTTAGTCTTCTTAAAGAAATGGATTGCCTTTTCCTCTCTGCCATTGCTGCTGAAAAATAAAAGGATGGACAGTCTCACTAACACCAACACAAAAGTACAGGCACTCTCAATTTTTTATTTTGCACAGAATACTGAATGAAAGTATGGAATAAAGGAACTGAAATAAACAACTCAATTAGTCTTGCAACTCAAGTGCCTGTAATGTTTAGACTGTCTGTGACGCAACTGGTATGAGGTAAACTTTCCCTTTTTGGAAACACACCAGTTTTCTCTGGAACATCCTTTCAGTTCAGGTCCAAATCACTTTTAAAGACACACTGACCCAACACGAGTTTAAGTCCCTTGTTTTTTCTGGTAGCTGTGACCCACATACAAATTCACCCAACTTATTATTGAGACTGCTCTTTAAAATGTTTTGTTTTCAATTTGGGGGGCATTTGTATGGGAGTCAAAACCTGAGTCAAAACAAGATTTCTTACCAGCTATAAGAGGGAAAACAGGTGGAAACCCGTGAATTTGACACATGATCTGGTGGGTCTTTTAAGAAAATGTTGTCAATGGTAATGGTAATAAGAAAATAGAGCTCGCTTATAAAAAAAAAAGTGAACTGCAAACCAACTCTCTTGTATAACATACTTTTCTTATTGTAAAGTTAAAGTTATAGTAATTGAGTTTGTTTCTTAGGTTCACAAACAGTATACATTGGACACTAAAAAAAGTTTTATTAAAGCAAACTGCATGCACTAATTAACAAAAAAATCGCTTAGAAGAAAATCAAAACTCGCTTATAAGAAAATGAACTGCAAACCAAACTCCCTTGTATGAAATCATTTTCTTATATCCGAGTTTACATCGCGGATGGGAGAAAGAATTTGCTTCATTACCGATTTTTCTTATAAGCGGTTTTCTTATATCCGTGTTTTGATAATACATAAGAAAGAAGGAGTTTGATTTTAAGCGGGTTTTCTTATAAGTGAGTTTCTTATAAGCGGGTTCGGCTGTATGTCATGGGGGGGGGGGGGGATAGGCGTTATATTATTAGGCTACTATTTAGTACTTTGGAATGTTCTGTTTTGCATGTTGAGTTATTTTTCGAGTTGCTTCCGTATTGCTTTTCATTCTGAGGACAGGATGAAAAAAAGCTTTGTCACAGCTTATTACTTTATCCTCAATAAAGATCATTTTGACTTGACTTGACGCCACGCACGCACGCACACACACACACACAACACACACACACACACACACACACACACACACACGCGCAACACACACACACACACACACACACAACCACACATACACACACACACACCGATAGAATGTTTGCATTTTAATTTTATAATAGTTCAATTCTGGAGTTTTTATTTTATTTTATTATTATTATTATTATTATTATTATGATGTTTTTTGTGTGTTCTTATTTTTTTATTTTTTTTTAAAACTGTTTTTAACTAAGCATACATCCCCTAATGTTACTTATAAATATGCACTTTAAGCACTCACAGACACACATGCACATTCCCATGTGCACACACTCACACACACACTTTCATGTCTAATATCACTTCTAAGTGAAAAGACGTTAAATTAAAGAACAACAACACACACACACATGGAAGAGGACTGTAGATTGGTGTTTAAAACACATTTGGTGATAAGTGTAGTTCTGTTCCTGTTATCATCTAAATTCTAATAATCCCTCCGCTTATGGGATAATATGAATGGCAAAGTGCAAATTAGGGTTAAGCCATATCCTTTGGCACACATGTACCTTAGATCCTCCCCTAACATAAAATGATAGGAAACACCTTCGCAGCTGGTGGTTTCTGTGCTACTACCACTTGCGAATCCAACTACATTAGTTTTAATTGGTTATCTAATGTACAATTATGTCTTGCTACATGCACGTTTATGTGCCTGTCATAAAAACCAGACCAAGCGCTAAGCTCATTACAATCACGAGTCACACAATGGGCTAGTCTGCTCATGTAGAGCCAAAATCACGGTTGCCAGCAAGGGTGCAAATATTTATTTCAAGCACAGTAAATCCTAAGCATCTTATGGACCACATTGCATTGATATGTGACAGAAAAAAAAAATAGTTTGTGTTCTAATTCTACACGAAGTAGCGTGCTTTAAAATGGCAATGAGGGCCTGCACATTTTTCTGTGCATACTGAATGAATAAAAATGTATTACAACTGCCATAGCCTCAGTCAACTGATCGACATGACAACTATCATATCTTGTTCTGTTTCTTAAGTTATTTTATAATGCTCACTATGTTGATTAATAGGTGCATATTCAATGCGCAATAAGCCAGAATTTTGTGTTTGTCACTTCTTTTACTTATACTTATGCAGTCTTGTTATTTGTAATTTAAAAAAAGAAGGAAAGAAAGAAGAAAGACAATTCGACTTTAGAAAGGTACAAATGAAATTTGAATATTGATGCAACGTTGACTCAACATGCAGTCAGCTTGATGCAGTTCAGTCATCTGTGTTTCCTTTAAAACTCGTTTACCGTCAGGGAGAACGTTTGAGTGATTTTCAGCATATTTTTCATGCAAACTTTACCAATTCCCAAACCTTTCATCTACCAAAGTAACAATGAGCAATTATAAATCTACACTTGTACACAAGTAAACAGGAGAGAGAGAGAGAGAGAGAGAGAATGAGAGATGGAGAGAGAGACGGAGAGAGAGAGAGAGAGAGAGAGAGAGAGAGAGAGAGAGAGAGAGAAGAGAGAGAGAGATGAGAGAGAGAGAGAGAGAGAGAGAGAGGGAGAGAGAGAGAGAGAGAGAGAGAAGAGGCAGAGAGAGAGAGAGAGAGAGAGAGAGAGAGAGAGAGAGAGAGAGAGAAGAGAGACAGAGAGAGAGAGAGACAGAGAGAAAGAGAGAGACAGAGAGAGAGACTTAGAGAGAGAGAGAAGAGAGGGAGAGAAATAAACAGAGAGAGGCAGACAGACACACAAACAGCGAGAAGAGGTTCTGTAGAGAGAGAGAGAGAGAGAGAAATATGAGAGTTCCAGAGAGAGAGAGAGAAGAGAGAGAGAGAGAGGGGGGGGGGGGGGGGGTCACAGAGAGAGAACCCAAGAGAGAGAGAGAGAGAGAGAGAGAGAGAGACAGAGAGAGAGAGAGAGACAGAGAGAGAGAGAGAGAGACAGAGAGAGAGAGAGAGAGAGAGAGGAAGAGAGAAATAAACAGAGAGAGGCAGACAGACACACAAACAGCGAGCGAGCGAGCGAGCGAGAGAGAGAGGAGAGAGAGAGAGAGAGAGAGAGAGAGATGAGAAGAGAGAGAGAGAGGGAGAGATGAGAGAGAAGAGAGAGAGAGAGAGAGAGAGAGAGAGAACTTTGGAAAACTTTAACTTTATTTTTCAAGGATAAAGATTTTTAGGCTACGCCTAGTCTTCCAATCTGTCCTTGGTACATATACGAACATAGAATACAAACATGGCAAGGCATGATAATTACAGAGAGAGAGATGAGAGAGGAGAGAGAGATGAGAGAGAGAGAGAGAGAGAGAGAGAGAGAGAGAGAGACGAGAGATGAGAGAGAGAGAGAGAGAGAGAGATTAGAGACCGAGAGAGAAAGAGAGAGAGAGAGAGAGCGATAGAGAGAGAGAGAGAGAGAGAGAGAGAGAGAGAGAGAGACAGAGAGAGAGAGAGAAAGAGACATAGAGAACACTGAATATGAAACTATTGTCAAGGGTGAAGATTAGGTGAAGCCTATTTTTACAATCTGTGAGAGAGTGAGAGACAGAGACAGACACAGATGGTGAGAGACAGAGAATTACAGAGAACCAATAGTCTAATGTAAAGAACAAAAATCCACCAATATCGTCCCACCATTATTGCCAAACCTGTTTAATAGGCTAATGGACATGAAGTGAGAGGGGTTGGAGTTGGGGGCAGATAGTGAAGGACCAGAGACTGTCTTTCAAACATACACGTTGTATGAACCTGTTTCATTCGATCAGCTTAAGTTTCGCTTTACATGCATAACTAATGGCAAGCAAGTAGCATTATAACCCATCTCCTTCCGTTTCACACAGTCAAACACCATTCAATCTAATCTTACTGAGGCTGGATGCACGACTGTAGCGAATATGTATTCCAGAAGGAAACAAAGGGCAGGATAATGTAGGCGAGAGAAAATATTTACTTGATGAGTGATTCTGTTAGGGAGGCTCTTCCTTTTTATATATGCACTTTGAAAGGGAGTTGTATGGAATAGGCACCATGTTATGAACATAAACAATTGATGTCAGGCATGCCAGTAATTCCAATTTATTCTTCATACTACATCAGGTGAAGCATATCAAGACGTCTTCCTTGCAGGCATCACCACAAATTCAACTGTGAATTGCTTTAAGATAGGGCCTTTTGCAATAAGGATAGTTTGTGTTATTGTATCCATTCATGGCAGTGTAATATAGACACGCCCATCCATTCTTCTTCAAACCTGTTTGTTAACAAAGCTTGAAATGCAGCTCAAAATATATTTCTAGGCGTAGTGTGCCACAGATGTAAATGTAAATTAAAGTAGACACTTTGAATCTTAAAACCATCAAGTACTAGAAATATCATAGTTTGATGATTTGAAGATTGTAAAAAGCATAAGAAAAACGACAAATGTCTTGGGTATGTCAAACAATATTATCAAACAAGTTATATATCCAAGCATAATATGATCTATGATTTTCAGAAATTATGATAACTTCCTAATACCACATTTCCCCCACTATAACATGGATTATGAAGGCAATGCTGCGCATGGTTGTTACTCATAATTTTCAATCTGTGTCCTTAAGCTAAGGGTCCCGATAAATAATTAGGCTAATCTATAAACTAATATGCGATTTTGAGAATAAGATGTATATTTTTCCTTTCAGCAAGTTACTAAGAATTCAGAGATTAAAAAATAAAATTTTATGTAGACAATTCAGTATTGTAAAATATGAACTAAGTGAACCAAGTATGTAGGCTAGTTCTCTTAGGCATTTAGAGATTACTTGAATTTAAAAAAAAGTGGTGGGTGTGGAAGTGAGAAAAGAGACAGTGGTCAGCAGACATGTTCTGTTTTCTTGTGAAGAACAATGCACCGGTTTTGACTAAGGATGTCGTCAAAGAGAAAATACTGTTTTTCTGGTTACTTGTACTACATGAAAAATGAAAAATGAACAGTAGTACATTTGTCAATCTGTTTGGACTTTAAATGACCACTATATCTCTGCGTCTTCCATGTAGCTTGTAGTGTGTTCCCACGTATTTTCCACTCAATACATGTAAACAACATGTGTGCAAAGAGAAATTATTTAATCCCTTCAGATGAGATTGCTTGACTTAACCTGGCTGAAAAATCAGTCATAATGTTTAACTAGAGGGCTTATGTTTGCCTTTGAGAACAAACATGACAGGATTCTCCCCTCCACCAGCCTTTCCCTCCCCACTTCTGGCTCTGATTGATACCGGAAGTGTTGCATCATTAATCTTTAATGATCACACAAAATAGGAATGCATTTCGTGCAGCTGTTTTCGAGTTATTTAAGATTAAAATGTACCCAAATTTGGCCATTTCCAACCCACTTCCGATTTTGGGTTTGACATGGAAGCGTTGCACCATAACTCCTGAGTAAATACTGAAACTATGATTGTATTTTGTGCAGCTGTTTCCGAGATATTCAAGATTAAAAATTGGCCAAAGTTGGCATTTTGGGGCCAATTTTTGCCCAATTGGTTTTATGTTGACAATTTAGAATAAGCATAGCATCCTTCGAACTTCCTGCAAATTTCAGCGAGATATGAAGAACAAACATCATAAATGGAAATAAGTTAAAGTGACGCAACCCAATTTACATAAATTTGAAAACTTCCAAACTATTTAGCATAAAATTATCATCAACAAACTCATTTCAGACCTGGGCCAGAGTAAGGGCTGCACAATCCAATAGTTAGTTTTGTGACATCACTTCCGATTTTGGCTATTCCGTGAACCAAATAAAAGCTGCCTGACCATAGCTGGGGCACTTCCGGTTCATACTTTCAGTTCAATAATCTACCGTAAATGTTGAAAATCTACTTTAGAGCAAAGTCTGAAAATATGAACCAAATCTGTTCAGCCGTTTTTGAGTTAATGAAGATTGAAATTGTGCCGATTTTGCGGTTTTTCGGCCATATTTCGCCGAATATTTTGGCAAAATAATTTAATATTACCAATTTGGCAATCACTTAATGTCCCGCAACTTTCCTGACGAAAAAGGAGGCAGAAAAAAGAAGGAAAAAAACCCTCTAACAAATGCAATATTGTTCTACCTAAAGGGTAGAATCCTAATAAAACTGAAGAAAACTGTACACATTCAGTAAACTTTGTAACAAAAGAAATTCAGACACCTACAGTTTTGACATAAGCCAGCAACCATACATTTTTTTATAAGGCACAAAATGCAGTACTTGTGCATCATTGTAGGCGCATGCAATGACGTCGCAGGGGAGGAGTTAAACAGCTACAGTAGGAAAGCATAAAAGCGTCAAAAGTAATGAGATCTAAAATCTGCCGGACTTTAAATGACCACTGCATCTACCCTCCATCGTGTAGACGGTGTTTCCCACACTGTCCTTGTTCAGGACAATGTATGTTTCTTGACAGAAGGACTATAAGTAATGACGAACAAAGCTAAACCAGAGGCACGGAATCAGAGGAAGGAAGCAGTGATGGAATTGCAGCATGTCAGGTCTGCTAGGGTTACTTAGCCAGGTCTGCTAGGGTTACGTACTTATACAGTGTACTGTGATATGTGGGTAGCACCGTCTTTGGCTAGATTGAAAGGGAGAAGTGTGCACACGTACATGCTATGCAACATAGGCTACATACGACTTTGTAAGTAACTGGATTTGTGTAATATGTGCATGCGAGGAAGTGTGATTTGAGGGTGTGTGTGTGTGTGTGTGTTGTCGTGTGTGTGGTGTGTGTGTGTGTGTGTGTGTGGTGTGTGTGTGTGTGTGTGTGTGTGTGTGTGTGTGTGTGTGAGAGGCGTGTAACTATAAATCATTAGTTTGTGAACGAGCAAATCATTAACGTTAAAGTCAAACGTACATCAGTTTCTGTAACAGCTATACATTTGATCGCCATTCGTCTGTTATAGAACTGTGCGTTGTTTTGAATAGTCCTACCGCGTGCACACACATACACATACTCACACACACACACACACACACACAAAATCAAACTTCCACGCTATGCACGTATTACACAAATCCAGTTAGTTACAAAGTCATACACACACACACACACACACACACACACACACACACACACACACACACACACACACACACACACACCAACACACATACGCACACGCACACGCACGCACACGCACGCACGCACGCACACACACAGCACACACAACACACCCACACCCACCTCCCACAACACCACACCACCACCACACGAACAAACAACAACATACAGTATTTATGCAGGCGCTAAATCTTGATTGAAATCAAATCGAAGCGCGCACACAGGTTAATATAACGCATTTAAGCAAAGATAACTCACACACGCTCGTTTGAGAATGGTCCTAAAGGCAAGAAAGTGGAGAGAAAGTGAGAAACAGCTTCAATGACGAGGGAAGCAGGTGGGTTTTGAGGTTTGATTTGCAAGCAGAGAGTGTTGGTCGCTGACGGAGGGAGAGAGGAAGTTTGTTCCAGTAGGTTGGTCCTGAAACAGCATAACCACTGAGGTCAGTTCAGCTTCCAACAGTTTCAATTTCCATGAAAGAACCAGGAGTGTAGAGAATTAGCAGCGTTCCAGTACTTCCACACATAAACCTTGGCGTGATCTGAATCAACAGTACATAGACATGTCCTTATCTAATCGAGGACGTTGGTAACCCCATTGTGACATGCTTGGGACTTTGGGGAAATCTGATGATAATGTTGACCATGTTCCACCTTCCTCCTTCCACATCTAGCGTTTTCTTCAAGGCTTTGGCCGTGTCAGATCAGCTGATACTGCTGATTGCTCCTTTTGGACGCTTGCTATACAGGAATTTGGATGTAACGGAATTCCGTAACGGCAGCTCCTGGCAATGCAAGCTTCATTATCTTATTTACCGTACAGTATCTTCTCTTTCCTCGTGGATGCTGGTGTCACTCACCATGCTCAGAGCAGCCTCTGTGCTGTGGCCATACTCGGGTCAGTGCTGCGTGGAGCAAGGGCAATTCGAGAATGAACCGTTTGTTTAGTGAACTACGTTCTTATTGCCATCAAACCTTTCACGTTGTTGAATATTATTACACATTTCAAGAACACGTTTGCATGCCGTGGTCTAGTGGACCGGTACATGAGTGTTAGTACAATTTCATAGTCAATGGTACCCAAAAAACGAAATCTTACATTTTGACTATAAGCAGACAGGGTTCGTTGGTGGACACTGGTCAGTCTGTCCAGAACCAAACAGTGTCTTCTGTGTACGCGCAAACAAGTCATATCCATAAATTCTTCCAGGAACCACTAGAAAATATTCTTCACTGACTAATGTCGAACCTTGATTATCTACTTTCTGCAAATTATTTGTTTGTTAGCCAATTGACCCCAGCAGCCGCCCCCTGAACCACACAGTCCTCTCAACGTACCACGCCAGTGTCTTTAATATTGGTATGGTCTGAATGTGGTTTTATGCAGACACAAAAGGGACACGACCCCCAGCAGTACCACCAGTTGTATAAAGTACAGAAGAATCAACGAGTTCCACCATGTGTTTTATAATCCAGTTATGTTCTGGTGGGTGCTCTCCGACAAGTGCTGTCACAAATTCTATGTGTATCTGTGCATGGTCACATCAGGTTCGTTCAGAGCTGAGTTTCTGAGACAGTTCAGGAGTGGTTTGGATTATGTTACGATCCAACAAATAGGATTCTAAGGAAAAGTTATATAATTAATGTACTAACTGTTGTGAACGCTAACACATTCTGGACATGCATAATGAAAATATCTGAATTAAGAGAGAGCATGCGGGCCAACTTTCTGAAAGCAGACTCAAAAATCATATTTTGCATCAAATCTTAGCCTGACAAAAGCAAAATGGTCAGAAGGACGCTTTGAAGGAAATAAGATTAAAATCAGAATGCAACATCAAAATCAATGTAACCTTAATATTTTGATATCTAATCGAAAATATGTAATATTTAAACGGCAAATCACAATTTATAATAGATTTTTAAGCAATCCGGATTCTACGTGTGAAGGGCGAAGGAGAATGTTTTAGAATGTCGTGTCACGTGCGAGTGAATGAATTCGGAATGACGGGAATGAAACTCTGAGCGATCGGAAGTGTAATTGTGGAGAGCGTGCGTTAGAAAGCTCAGTCAGGCCCCAACTCCCAAACAGCTATCAGATTCTGTATTGAATTGAGACTAAGAGCAAAGCGTCTCTTTGGGTCTTGTGTGTGAATTGCCCTCACCAACACAACACTACAGAATGGCGTCACGCCGACATTTGCGTTTCTTCTCTCTGTAGGCCTTATCATGCTAGCCGTTTAGGTAATGCCTAGCCTAAATTAGTGTAAGAAATGTGTTTTCATCAGACATTTGGTGAACTGAGTGTGTTCACCTATTCATCTTCGGACAATTGCAAGTGGGTGCCTCAATTCAAAATAAGTTTTTTCGAATTACTTTCGGACAATTTCGGAAACCGTTCAAGAAAGTTTTGGTTTAGTTTCCAACATGTGTGTGTTGAAATATTTTTTCGGACAGTAAGTGAACACAAATACAAAAAATGTGTAAAAAAAACATAGAAACAACGAATTTTAACCTAAATAACACACAATAACGCTGGCAGCCGATAATTGTAGTCTGCTGAAGAGACTTAATTTAGTTTCCAAAATTCCTTTCGGACTTTGACTAGTTTTTTTAGGTGCTAACGGAAGCAGAGAACGACATTTCGAATGCAAAGTGAACGTCCTGTTTGGCACAATCATGACAAGTGAACACGTTTCGTGAATGGAGAAGTAAATTTTTTGTTTATTCAAATTTTACGAAATATTTGGACAGTTGCGAGCTGATGACAGTTGTGACAGTTTGTGAGCTGATGCTGTCAAGAAGAAGTTGTTGAGTATAAAGCAGTGAGCAGAATGGCAACCGATCTCGACAAGGTTAGTGTTAGCCAACGACTCCACAGTGAAATCTGAAGTGCAGTGGGCCAGATTTAGCCAG
>JAGGCT020000359.1:0-19357 GCA_017654935.2 Phymorhynchus buccinoides
ATTTAGCGGATCCAGACTAAAAAAAACAACAGTAAAAAGATAAAATGCATACTACCTTTACTAGTAGCTGAAATACATAAAAAATGCTATATAAGCTAATATCACTGCAGAATGAACACAGTGCCCCTCAAATGCGTAATTATCCCGCATGGATGCCAGTGTACAATAAAAAAAAAAACAACACGGCATTTCATAAATTGTAAAAAGGAAAAACCGTGGAAGGGTTTTATAGAAAAAATGCCGGTGAATGGACCAACAAGGCAGAAAAAAGTAGAACGCCAGAAAGCAAAAAGAAGAGAAAAGGCAGAGTCAAAGAGCGTGAACAGGTAGGGGAAGTTACTAGCATAGAACTTCCAGAAAGGAGGAACTTTTTCGCTGAAAGACCCCCAGTTCCCCACGGAGGCCAGGAGACCACATAAGCAACCTAAGCCGTTTGCCTGCCTCCTACGACGAGACCCACCAGATCAAGTGTCAAAATCACGGGTTCCACGTGTTTTCCCTTATAGCTGGTACAAATCTTGTTTTGACAGGTTTGCCGGTCCCATACAATGCCCCCAAATTGAAAATGAACAGTTTTAAAGATAAGCCTCAATTGTGCAGTTGGGAAATTTGTATGTGGGTCACAGCTACCCAGAAAAACATGATAATCGTGTTGGGTCAGTGTGTACCTTTAAAATGAGTTGGACCTGACTGAAGGATGTTCGAGAAAATGAGTCGTTTCCAAAAAGGGAACGTTTACCTCATACCGTTGTGTCCAGACAGTCCCTAACAGTACAGCACTTGATTACAAGACTAATTGAGTTGTTTTTGTTCCTTATTCCATACTTTCCTTTCAGTATTCTGTGGCAAAATAAATGTTGAGCAAAGGAACTATGAGTACTTTTGTGGTTGGTGGTAGAGAGACTGTCCCAATCCTTACATTTTCAGCAGCAATGGCAAGAGGAAAAGCAATTCATTTCTAGATAAATACAATAAACTGAATATGTGGACAACATCCACATAAACAAAAGCAAACGTCGATGAAGCACTGTGCTGCATGGGTGGACAAGTAAGTGGCAATGATTCGGAGTACAAGAAAGGTGAAGAGGTACACATTTAATAACTAAAAAAGTTGTTTGTTTTTATTGACAAAAGCTTGTTAGTTGAGTTGTTGTAGGTACCTTTAAATCTTCTTCTTAGTAGACGATTTTGATATTTTATTATGTAAGACATTCATCAAATTAGGAAAAAGGATTTTCTCTTTGTTTTGTTTTTCTGTCTTTCTTTTCCTCTCTTTTTCTTTTCTCTTTTTCTTTTTCCCCTATTCAACTTGCTTACAATGGAAAACAAACTTAGATGTTTTCTTATATCCGAATTTCGTATATAAGAAAACTCAGATATGGTAATAAGCAAAAATAATAATTTTCCTTCGATCTTTCTTATAACCGAGTTTCGCTGTATTTTGATTTTATGATGTAAGACATGAGTCATAAGTCATAAGTTCACAAGTTTCTTTATTGGCATTGTACAAACGCAAATGAAAAATTGTCTGCATCCACCGTGTAAAACAAAAAATAACAATCAAAAAAGAATTGATTAAGAACATGAACGAGTTGTTTGTAAGATTTACAATGGATAAATGAGAAAATGTTACTAAGAGAAGAAAATATTCATCTGATAAGAAAATATCTTGAAAAGTAAAAGTGTGACTCACAACATTTCTTTAGAAGTTTTGTGTTTGGAGAATTTAGCTTAAAACAAGAAAGTTAAGCGAAAAAAAGGGAAGAAGAGTGCTAAGCATAAAACACAAAAACAAAAGTAAAGAAAAATATTTATTTTTTCTTTCTTTTAATCGTGTGTGAATATTATCATGAAATTTGTTAATTACATCTTTGTTTGTAATTAACGAATAAACATTTGAAAAAAAAAAAAAAAAATTAATTTAATTCTAAACAATGAAAAGTCTTTTATGTTAAAAAAATAAAAAAGATCTGTTTCTTTTTATGCTTAGTTTTGTAGGGATATTAAAAGAAGAAAACAAAATTATAATGATATAAATCATAATCTATATCAGCATATGTCTGTAAGGCACAATGTTCCATTAGGCAAAAAGGTCCGGTGAGCATGGTGACCATAGGAATATGTCCGTAGGCGAAATGTGTCCCAGGCCAACTGTTCGATTACGGTGGCGTGTGTGTGTGTATGTTGTGTGTGCGCGCACCACGTGCGTGTGCATGTATGAATGATTCAAAGGCGATTCTGGAAGTTAGAGATTGTACACTATGCTTTTTCAGCTAGTTTTGTTTTGTGCACAGGGAAATATACCATGTATAAACCCAATCACCTTTTGGGCCTCAACCATATGAGGAAATGGGTAGATCAGTTATTTTACGTTACTTTGACTTTGAAAACAACATCGGATAAGATAAAAAATAATCATTAAAACTTTACTATATCAGAACATCTTTATAAGAACCTGTTATGTAAAGGAAAAGCCTTGCTCCCCCTGCACTTTATTATAACGCCAGGGTGTACTGTACTATGGCCCCAGGCTGGCAAAAAACTGGCTTAGGAACAAGAGACATGCCATTGTATTTTCCAGTTTTCACGGGAAAAACGAGCCATGCAAAAAGTTACTAAGAGGACAAAGATATACTAAAAGTCAAAAAATAGAAAAATCTACAAAAAAAACAGGAATAAACATCAAAAAAAAAGCAAACAAGGGATGAAGTTTAATCCCTGCGATACAAAACCCTATGGATAATTAGTTCAGTTGTTTACATCCCTGGCCCGTCTGTGTGGTTTTTTTGATGGGATAGACTCATTGTTATTCTATGCTCTTTTTGGCTGGTGCATGAAATTATTATGTGCGTGGGTTGTAGGAATTTTAGGTTTTTGTCAACCATTAAATTGTTGTTGTTTATGATGTGTATGTTTTCTAAACCCATTTTTAAGAAAATTATTTTTTGTATTTCTGTTAGTGTTCTGTGAGAAAAATGCAAAAAAAAAATTATGCAAAAGAATGTATATGGCCTGTGGGCGTGTAAATCCAATGGGTCCAATCAAATCAATCAATCAATCAATCAATCAAGTTCCGTGAGTGATAAAACTCCCACTTCGCTATTGATACCTTATAGAGAAACAACTCACCTCAATTGTAATTTTGTATTAGAATAACCATGTGGTCGCTTGTAAATAGTTTTTAATGACTAAACCAAACATTTGTAAATCATCTTTGTCATAAGTGTTCCATTATCTTCACAATTTGTTGCAAATAATTATACCAAGCCGTTTAACCCTTTCATCGCCACTGGTCGCCTCTTGGCAACCACCACAATGATTTAACACCCATGTCACTAAAAAGGTAATCAATGAGGGTCTGGTATACAGTGACCTTATGTTCTTAATTTTTGGGAGGTAAGGATAAGGCCCTATTTTATGCATGTCACAGATGAATCCCCAATATTGCAGACAAAATCTTTTCTCTACCTGGGTAAGGTTTAATCGTAAATTTTGGCTGACGAATGGCTAGCTTTGAAAATGTTTTAAGCTTTATAGGACAGAACAACATTTGTTATTTCAACCTTTTAGAGCAGCCACCATTTTGCACGTTAACCTTTATTCAATGCCCTGTTTCACACACCGAAGCACAACAGGTAGTTCACAGTTGACGTTCACTCGAAATGCGCTGTAAGAGTTGCGCTGTACATTGGCAATGCTGTCACCTACAATACACACACACACACATACACATTGTTAAATCACATGTCTTTAAATACAAACAAAACAAAACAAAATGTATGTACGTTACAAGACAAAAACGGCAAAAAAAGAAATCCAAATTTCCACTTCTACTTATATGTAAAACCCAAATCGAAGAAGTAGATTCACATAAAATGTTAGGTGTTATCATTGATAAAGATCTGTCTTGGACTGATCACACCGAATCCCTGGGAAAACGTCTTTCTAGAAAAGTATTTCAATTAACAAAAATTAAAAACTTTCTGGATACCCATTCTCGTAAACTATTTTTCTGTGCCCACATACTCCCAGTAATAGACTATGCATCCACGCTATGGGATAATTGTAGTCTAAACTAACAAACTAACTTAAAAGTAATACATCGTTTGTATAAAAATCTAGTTCTTTGACAAACAATGATTACAAAAACCTTACTATTCTAACACTACAAAATAGATTATTCTTTAATAAAGCAATATGCATGCATAACGTTGTCAATGGAAACGCGCCTAAAAAGGTAACAAATGCATTTACATTCAACATACATAGACATAATCACTTATTATCATTTCCTCGACCACATAACAATATTTACAAATCAAGTTTTTCTTTACTCCGGTGGTACTTTGTGGAACCAATTACCAAAAATGTTGAAAAGTTAAAAGAACAGGAACCATTTCAAGAAAAAAAATGAAAATGTACTTAATGAATAAATAATTGCCCCTTTGTGGAAATGACAAACTTTCCTGTATATTGCGTATGTATTGTATTCAATGTAGCTATTATTGTGCTAAGCGATGTCTTGTGTATTACACACATTAAGTTTCAGGGTCATGTCTTTTTTTCCATCTGAGGGTAAATATTATTACTAACATGTTTATTGATCATACCACCATGTCTTTCTTCCTTGCTAAAAATCATCCCTTTGTCATTGTTAATAACTATGTGACTGTTCCCCCTTCCCCCATTTTCCACGTTTTTGTCGGTGTGTGTTTATGTATGTGTGTGTGTGTGCGTGTGTACGCATGTGAGTGCGTGCGTGCGTGCGCGTGCGTGGTGTGTTGTTGCCGTACTTGTGTGTGCGTTTGTGTGTGTGTGTGCGTGTGCGTGTGTGTGTGCGTGCGTGTATGTACATGTTTGTGTGTGTAGTTGTGCATTTTCATGTTCTGCTTGTTTATTATTTGATTTCTGTTTTGTTATGGATGGCTTGATGTAAAAAAGCATAATGTAATGCTTATTCGATGTCCATCTGAAAATAAAATTTTGACTTGACTTGACTTGACACACACACACACACACTATGTCTTAGAAACTACTGAGAACAATATGCATTGTAACAGCAAAAAAAAGTGATTTACCTAAAGTTGAAAGAGAAAAAGACAAAGAAAAACACACATGAGAGAATTGTGTAAGAAGCTTGTGAGACGGTATTTGTAACCAGTTAAATTAGTTGCTGCTATTGTAAAGCAGTTAAGAATACAACCTATGCAAAACACAAAATGTTAGGCCAGCAGTTAAATTTACTGAACTAGCCATTTATTAAGAACAGTTCAGTGCTCCTGTGGCCACATCTTACACAATAGGACTGATCACCATAACAATGTGGAAAGATGGTTCCTAGTGTGCCAAGGATGGTGTCTGCTATTTCATTTCACCTAAACATAAATGAACATCGAAACTGAATGCTAATACACTTACAAAAATCTATAGATAACAGGAATCAACACTGTTAATCACTGATTTTTCTTCAGAAAACAGAACTCCTCAATCTTAAGTTACCTAAATTACTTGCATTTTCTAATTTTGAAGAAAAATAATCATAAAAAGCTAAAATGAAGAAAAGCCCCCAAACAAAACAGACCCCTTACCTTTTCCCAGCAGCCCGATACATCCACCATGAAGTGACAGGGGTGGGGCAGGTGAGGCTCTACCTCTCCCAGGTGCTGACCGTTTCCATAGAGATGGAGAGTTCTGTCCCTGTCCAGCATCAGACCCACACTGCTTCCCTCCATCAGATCACACAGCCCGAGTCCAACATTGCTGCCTCTCTGTCAAAAGAATGTGTGGATTTTCTTTAGCAACTTGTTATCAACCGTGAGTGTTTCTTTGCTATGGGCGAGTCTCCCGACTCGGCAACTGACTATATCTGCAACAATGGTGACTGGCAACCGATGCAGCAACTGACTATATCTGCAACAATGGTGACTGGCAACCGATGCAGCAACTGACTATAGCTGTAACAATGGTGACTGGCAACCGATGCAGCAACTGACTATAGCTGTAACAACAGTGACTGGCAACCGATGCAGCAACTGACTATAGCTGTAACAATGGTGACTGGCAACCGATGCAGCAACTGACTATAGCTGTAACAACGGTGACTGGCAACCGAATCAGCTACAAGTAGCAAGATCGCTTCTAGCCGCCAGCAACCGCTTAGGCTAGAAAAAGTTAAGTCATTAGATGTACGAAGGAACAAGTGTTTTGTTCGTTTGTTTGCTTGCTTTTGTATATATTTATCACATTTTGACAATTTAAAAAAAAGTAATTGTAATGAATAATGAGTCAAGATTCCAGTTAATTTCTGTGTTAAAAATTTATGATATGATTGCGTTTCAGATTGTCATCATTAATTTTTGGCTCACGTCGTTTTTTAAAACAAAGTGAGTCTATAGTATCGTACATGTTCGGTTGTGTGTCTGTGTGTGTGTGTGTGTGTGTGTGTGTGTGTGTGTGTGTGTGTGTGTGTGTGTTGCGTCCGTGGCCCCGACCTTTAACCTTAACTCAAACCTTAACAACTTAGTAAGTTAACGTTGTCATTTTCTCTAAACATATAAGGCGTTAGAGGGTTAAAGTTAGCAGGATACTTGATTTTGACGTGAGCCTTCAAGTCACGACGATCAAAGCAGTCAGATACATTGATAAAGAACAAAATAAAGATAAGGTTGTGCAACCTTGAACCTTGACTCAGTCACACTCTTCAAACTAAAGAAGACTCTCACTCTCCACTGAAACTTTAACGGTGTCATTTTCTCAAAAAAACATAAGATGATAGAGGGTTAAAGTTAGCAGGATACTTGATTTTGACGTGAGCCTTAAGTCATGACGATCAAAGCAGTCAGATACATCGGTAAGGAACAAAAGAAAGAAAATCATTTGTTGCAGAGATTACTGTTGTGTTGTACCGAGTAGGAGATACATACTGGAAAGAAGACTCTCCATTAGAATACAAAAACGCTCTTTAAAAAGAAACACAAGACTTCAGGTGTGTACAAATAGGTACATTTTAACATCGTCAACTTATATTTTCTGTAACAAATGGATGTACCGAGTGTGTGCGTTGACGGCCCGGTTGTTTAGCTTTTATTTGCGCCTTTGAGTAACGGTTGTTCGTGTTCATTTGCCCATCATCTCTGCGCACAACTTAGCCTACTGCACTTCCGGCAACAAGGCCTAGGCCTAGAGTCCATGCCTTACCTCATAATCAAGACGACGTACTTAACATTTAGCCCACATTCATTTCAGTCTTGAAAAAAAATATATGGATACGGAAAATCCAGGGTTCGTCGATTTCACTGCCTTCGACGTACGAATCCTTTGTTAGTCCTAGACGATTGATCACCATGAGCAGACTGTACAGGGGAAGATAAACATGGATGAGCTTGCTGGCTGTGACCTTGACCTTTGCTTTGTGGCAGAAGGGGGGGGGGGGGGGGAGAATTAACGAAAATAAAATAAAATATTAGGACTAATATAAAATATCTTACAGAAATGTAGATGATGTGGAACAAGTTTTCATCGCATGAACGATCAGTTTAAAACAGTAACAGATCACGCAACTTCAATTATTAATTTTCTAAGAGTAAGAGGCTTAGACCCACAGGCAAAGACTAGGCCTACTACAGGTGTCCGTAGACCCCCCTTACCCCGGCGGGGGGGGATTGGTCACTATGTTTTTTCTGAAAGCTTGGTCAATATGCTTTTCAATTTTACTTGTTTGCCAAAAATAAAAATAGGGCTCCACTATGTTACATGCGCATACATATAATTAAATTTTAAAGAAAGGGGTAGGGGTGCATAGAAATAATTTTAATTTACACAGTAAAATAAAAATTAATTCTGTTTTCAGATGCACAAGTGTCTACATAACAGTATTCTCTCTATACAGGCATGGGAATTGTCATGGGAATTCCCATGCCTGCTATAGTAATAAAAATCAGACGTGAGCCTTGCAGGCTTTGCCTCTTGTTGTAATTAATATTAGTTCTGATTAGTCAAACTGGAATTGATTGAGCAAGATTCCTTAACCAAATGATAGGCCCTACCTCCATTCTTCTAGTCAATAGAGCTACAGTGGAACCTCCCTTATAAGACCTTCAAAAAGCATCCAAAATGAGGTCTTATAAGGAGGGGTCTTGAAAGGGAGGTCATTTTAATACTTACAAAGGACAATGTCTCAAAGAAGTAGGTCTTATACGGGAGGGAGTCTTATAATGGGAGGTCTTAAAAGGGAGGTTCCACTGTATAAGACACACCTGATTATAAGGAGCACCCCCCAAATTTGACTCAGAATTCAGATTTTGTTACTCTATTTTCCTTACTATGTTATCAGTCACATTATAAGGCACAGGGATCTCAGTCTGGGAAAAAAGTATTGCCTTATAGTCCGTAAAATACGGCAAACTACAAGTTTAGGCCAATCTATCCAATTACATTACAAGTTTTATTGTGTCATGTCAAGTTTCAGGGGTGTGGCATAGGGTACAAGGTAGACTAATATAGATCTAGAAGCGAAATGAAAAAGTAGGTGTAATGATAAACAGTGTAATTAGCTTGCATTGGAATGCTCCCAACATAAATAAGGACGCAAATCAAAGACAATGACCACATACCTGTTGACCATGATACATAATATATATATCGTAATGCATACCATTTCAATTCTACCAGTTTCACCATGAGTTAAATCTATTGCAATGGTTAAAAGAACAATGACCACATACCTGTTGACCATGATACAGGGGAGCTTACGGTTTTATGTAGGACTGAAAAATGACACAATGACCACATACCTGTTGACCATGATACATTAAGGACTGACAATGACCACATACCTGTTGACCATGATACATTACAGGACTGACAATGACCACATACCTGTTGACCATGATACATTAAGGACTGACAATGACCACATACCTGTTGACCATTGACCACGATACAGTCACGACAAACAATGACACTGTGTGAGGTCAGTGCCGTAGACAAGGCAGGTAATTGAACACTGTCAGGGCTCTGGGTCACCACACCAAGAGAGGTGAGAAACATAAAACACTGGCTGTCAGTGGTATCCAGCCTCACCTGCAGACACAGTCATGCACTACATGTATGTCTGCACATCCACATTGCTTGTTGCGTATTGTAGTTTTTGTACTTGGGAGACAGGGACCAGCGAAAGATGGGTGGAGGGAGGAGGTTGGGGAAGAGGGGTGTATCTGCATACTGTGTTTGTGATTGCTTATTTAGTGTATGCTTGTATCTCTCTCACTCTCTGTATATGTGTGTGTGCATGCGTGAGCATGTAAGTGTATGAGTGTGTGCATGCAGATATGTGTGTGTGTGCTTGTTTCCATGTTATGTGGAAGACAAAGTGAGTGTGTTTGTGTGTGCTTGGGAGTGTATGTGTTTACATGTGTTTACAGAAAAGCCAGTTGTCAAAGCTCACCTGGTACAGACAGTTGACCTCCATAGGATGACTGGACAGGATAATGCCATTGTAATACCCACCAATCCTCTCTGCAGTCTGCTGGTTGTTACTCAGCTCAATGTTTGAACCTTTCTTTGTGCTGTGGAAAACCAGAGCTGCTGGTGGCTGAAAGTAAGGAGAGAAAAGTAAAAGCATGCTGCTAATGCTAAATAACAAAACATACTTTTGACATACGATAGATCATCAAAAGATTAACACACAGCTATGACAGAGAAATTACAACTGTGCTTCATGATTATAACCTCTTCTCTTATATAAGTTTTAACAATGTTTCATAAATGTAATGTTAAAAACACTTACCGGGTAGTTTATGCCAGAAAATCATGGATTGCAGTCTAACTATAAAACAAAGCATATGTTATCTCTTTTTTTTCTAAGCATGACTGATGTGTGATACTAAAAACATCAACAATTTCAAATCTAGAGCAAGCAATCAAGTTGTTTTTTCAGCCTCTTCTAAACTTTACTCTCAACACTATGACAGTGAGTGAGTGAGGGAGCGAGAGAGAGAGAGAGAGAGAGAGAGGGGAGAGAGAGAGAGAGAGAGAGAGAGAGAGAGAGAGAGAGAGAGAGAGAGAGAGAGAGAGAGAGAGAGAGAGAGAGAGAGAGAGAGAGAGAGAGATGAACAAATGAACAAATGAACAGTTCTTTTTTAATGTTGGAAAAAAAAACCAGCAGAGTACAGTCTTGTTTAAATCTCGCCAACAACAAAGAAGAAAATATTTAAAAAGAAAGAAAAAACTCAGTTCAATACATGAAAGAGAGAGTGAGAGATATGAGTGTGCACTGCATGTGTGCGTTTTGTGAGTGTGTAAGTGTGTGTGTGTGTGTGTGTGTGTGTGCATAACTATAATGCAAGTGCACATCCACTTGAATGATGTATGCATGCGCATACATGTGTATGTTATGTGCATGAACGTGTAAGTATGTGCATGTGAGCGTGCTTGCGATCAGGCCGTGTTATTTATAACTGACTATCACTGAGAGCAAGATATGCCGTGTACCTTGACAGGCTGATCCATCAGAACAACAGGGTCAACCTTCAGCTGTCCTAGCTGTGCAAGCTGCTGCTCCAGCCGGGCCACTTGCTGCTGGTCAATCAGCAGGCTGAAAGTGGACACCCGCTTGGCCTCAGGGGGCAGGACACAGGAGCTGACCAGACTGTCCATTCGGGCCTTCAGGCTGGACGACATGCCGAGGACAACATCGTGCGAGTCCACCCTCTCCGCCCGCTCCATGATCTGGTCATGAAGCGTCAGCCTCCCTCGACGTTGGGACAGACACGTCTTTGCCTCGTTCACCGCCTCTTCAACGTCGTCAGAGGCCTTGTGCAGGAGATCATTCAGATGCTTTCGACAAGCCCTGATGGAGGACTCCAGTCGCTGGCAAATGGTGTCAATCTCTCCTACACTGACCTTGACCATGTCCTTCATGTTCTGCAGGTGCTGGTCCAGTTGCTGGACGGCTCGGCCCAGACTGGCCTCTTCAGAGCGCAGCGTGGTCCTCAGGTCTGCCAGCACGGCCCGGGCCTCCTCCCTCTGGGTCTCCAGCTGGCTCAGGCCTGGACACTGGCGATGCACTGTGGTGGCACACACCACGCAGAAGGAAGCTCCGTGGCTGGGACAGAAAACCTTGCACACTTCGTCTGCATGGGCTGGGCAGAAAGATGGCTGAAAGGAGGCTAGCTTTTCTGGAGTCAGGGAAGACAGCTGCTCTACCGTATGATGCCAAGTCACTGACATCCTCAGGTGGATGGCAGTACAGTCTGAACAGAACAAATCTCCACATGTAGCACAGACGGAGATGGCAGCTTGGTTCAAACAGCCCCGACACTTCTGACCCCGGCTCAGCACCCGATGACTGGCCACCAACCTTTCCAAGGACAATTCTGTGGGAAAGGACTCAGCAACCTCCTTCCAACTCTTCCCACTGGCTCTGTCCTTTGGATCCAGGATGGCACACCGACATAAAGGACACCCGGCTTCAGGCTGTTTCTCCATCCAGGAGATGAGGCAGGGCTGGCACAGCAGATGGCCACAGGTCAGTATCTTGGGCTGGGTGAACAGCTCAGAGCACACAGGGCAGCAGTGCTCATCCTGTTCCTCCTTCACTGCAACGCTGGCCATGACTGCAGTCACTCTCTTCTGAAAATACAGAGCACTGATCACAACACTGCATGGTATCTGTGTCAGTATTTATCCATGCTTATATCCTGTTTTATCTATCACACACGTGACATGTGCAAACAAACACAACTATGGTTGTTCTTTGTTTTGTTTTCTTTCCCCAGCTTAAACACTGTGGGCACACCCAGTGCCATGTGAACATGTTCCCCAGCTATGTGAACATTTCGCATTGGGTGGGAAGATTACGTGTATGGCTGCTTTTAAAGAGCCCTGCCACATGGGCGGCCATACTCCCGACTTCAGGGGCCACACAACTATGGTAACACCAACAGTCTGTGAACAACAAGATCTGCAGCAAGTCTTTCAATCTCAATTGATTGCTCCTTCCATTTGATTAAATTAACCTTAACCGAGTCCTACTAGGCTCTAACCCTATCCCTTTCCCAATGATGGCAAAAGGTTGCTTCTATGTGAATCATGTTTTGGTGAGAAAATTTGGTGAGGGTTGCAAAATGGTACTGTTACTTGTTGTTAGTGTTAGGCCTATTAAATTAAGATTACACACACACACACACACACACACACACACATGGCAACATGCACATGCATACAAACTAAAACATACTCCTACCCAGTGTAATCAACAAATTTTACGATAAAAATCATAACCATAATATTCATATACAGTAATGAATTGCTACACACACTCACAACGGAACACAAACAGATAAATGGCAAGTTCAGGGGCGGATAAGAGAAGGGTAGCAAAGCAGACAACACAACTGGAGGAATGAGCGAAAGTGCGCTTTTGCCGCGCCTATTGCCAGTATTGGCGCTATACAGAAAGTCTGTTCTCGCCCACCGGTCCAGAAGAAGACTCCAAGCCCAGCCAGAAGCGCTTCTGGACTTACATCAAGCACAAGGGCTCCACCACAACTGGAGTCTCAGCCCTCAAGTCTAGCGGGGAATTCGTCACGATAAACGGCAGCCTTCACTGCTGACGTGCGTGGCACGTCGGGACTGCAGGCTGACCAGTAGCTCATCAGTCTCGCCCCCCCCCCCCTTTCCCCATCCTTGCTTCTCCCTTACCCACTCCAATCCTTATTTTTTTTTGTTACACCACCACTGCCAACTGAAATTTGAACACCACCGGAACCCCTCTTTTTCAGTCTTTTTTTTTCAAAAGGTGCCAGAATGGTCAGCTCATTGACCGTGGGCCCTCAAGAGAAGAAGAACATTACTAGAAGAAGAAGGGAGTTCCACAAGTCAGTGCTAGTTTCGGTTTCGATTCTGTGAAACAAGGAAATGCCAATACAAAACAAGGGCCTATATTACAACTTGAACAAGTTAAAATACATCTAGACGCATGTAGACTTAATAATAAAACAATAAAGAAGATTGCCATAGGAAAATAATGCTTACAAGTTTATGCCGTCAACAAGAACGAGTGGGTAAGTCACACTGTAGTCAATCACTTTGGAGGTGTTGGTTCCACAGACGTTCTATTTCCGTGGTTGGTTCGCGCCACGCGCGAGACTTGCATTTTAACTACTAATACGAAACTATCGAAATTATTTACACGTCGTGTCATGCTTTTTCAAACTCACAAAAGAAAAATATTTTAAACTATTTAGTTAAATTATTAGATATGGCAATGTGCTCAGAGTCCAAAGATCTGTGGCAAAATAATCAAAGCGTTGACTGTGACCTCGCACAGCGAAGAAGAAAAAGAAGAAAGTTTATGAAAGATAATTTCGGACCTTCGCTGGCTGGGTCAGACAAAAATATATATAAGTGTAGGGTAGGTAGCCCGCCAGAGGGTTCCCATCTCCACAGGAAGACCCAGTCTTCGGGAACTTTGTCCTTAAGTGCCCTACCGAAAGGAAGTAAATCTCATCTTCTGTCCGCCAGAGAGGGCCCCTATTGTTTTGCCACTGCTTATTGTGTGTGTGTGTGTGTGTGTGTGTGTGTGTGTGTGTGCGTGCGTGTGTGTGTGAGAAAGAGAGAGAGAGAGAGAGAGAGAGAGAGAGAGAGAGAGAGAGAGAGAGAGAGAGAGAGAGAGAGAGAGAGAGAGAGAGAGAGAGAAGCTGTAATACCAACTTGTATATTAAGAATTATTAAGTGTCTACGCCTCTATCAAATTTGATTAAAATCCACTATAGGTAGTGTGTGAGAAAATGGGATCCATCTGGATTTTTTTAAATCATATAAAATTTAAAAAACAATCAGCAAGATCATCAACATCGAAAGGAAGCTTCCTTGGTAAGGTGTTTACATCTATGAATTTGATCAAAATCCATTCAGTAGTTTTTAAGATAACACACACACACATACAGTGGACACCAAAAACAATACCCGTCCTCTGGCCATGTAACAGACATGGTATCTTCTTCTTCTTCTTCGATCGCTCAGACAGTTTCCTGTCAATTGAGTGCAGATGTGTCATGCTGCCGTTATACGCCTAAGAAATAATTAGGCTCAGCAAGTCTGACTTTGGCTGGAGGAAATATTTTTGAAAGTGTTTCTTGAAAGAAGGCAGGAGAATGGACCGGTAAAGCAGAAAGATAGTAGATGACAGTAAGCAAAGGGAAAAGACAGAGTCAAAGAGAGTGACAAATTAGAGGAAGTTAGAAGCACAAAACTTCCAGAAGGTGGGGGAACTATTTATACAAAAGACACCCGGTATCCCCACTGTGGAACAGACATGGTATGAGAAAAGACAAAGACGTACATAAAACACAATCGACAAAAACTAAGGGGAGGGGGAGAGAGAGAGAGAGAGAGAGAGAGAGAGAGAGAGAGAGAGAGAGAGAGAGAGAGAGAGAGAGAGAGAGAGAGAGAGAGAGAGAGAGAGAGAGAGAGAGAGAGAGAGAGAGAGAGAGAGAGAGAGAGAGAGAGAGAGAGAGAGAGAGAGAGAGAGAAAGCCAAGGAATCCCCAAGGCTGCAGTACCCAAAGTCATTGCCCGGTGTACATCCTCACTCTCTCAGCTAAGAGGATTTCATAACAGTTGGTATTGGAGGGGTTCCCTAAAGGCCAACAAATCCCCAAGGCAGCAGCAATGAGAGCCAGCACAAAATGTCTCCTTGTTTGAGCGTTGTAGTCATTCACAAAGGATACATAGGAGTGTTAGAGTTTCCAGCTAACAGTGTGCACACCAAAACAACCTGCGGTCAACACCGCTGACACTTTCACCAGACTTCGTGCTTTCACTTTACTTTTGGCCCCTTCCTTGGGTGATGCTGATCAAGGATACACATGGTTATTAGGGTTTATAGCCAATGCTCTGCTTTCACTTTACTTTTGGCCCCAAGGGGGGTGATGATGATCAAGGTCATTGCCCGGTGTACTTTTCCTCACTCTTTCAGCTAAGAGGATTTCATAACAGTTGGTATGGAGGGGTTCCCTAAAGGTTCTGAACTTGGTGTTTTAATAGGACAATGCATTCTAACTCAGCATTATCAATAGGACAAAATGTTCTGAACTTGGTGAAGGACAATGCATTCTAACTCAGCATTATCAATAGGACAAAATGTTCTGAACTTGGTGTTTTAATAGGACACAAGACACACAGCCCAAATTAGTCAGAGTAAAAAATTTAGACACCCAAAAGAAAATGTCTGTCTTAAATCAAAAGGTGTTTTTTTTCCTGCTTGATAATAAAATGGGACACCTCTCACAGAACTGACACTTTTTCATAGAAAGACTGGTGGCCATGGTGTAGAAAATTGTGAGAGAGAGAGAGAGAGAGAGAGAGAGAGAGAGAGAGAGAGGTGGAGAGAGGAGAGGGAGAGAGAGAGAGAGAGAGAATCCTCAAGTACTGAACTATGGTCCTTTGGTCACATGTGGCACACCGCATGAGAACTCAGCAAGAAAAACAAGTTTCTTTGCTGTCTGCTTCTGTTTTAAAAAACAATAGGACATAACTCCGCCTTCACAGTGACGCAATAGGACAATTGTTCCTCAGGGGTCAGGTTTTAATAGGACATTTGCAATTTTAATAGGTTAATGTCAGGAAAATCACAGAAATGTGCATCGCTGGGATGCATATTATCATAATTAAGGGTTTACATCCAGTGATCTGCTTTCACTTCACTTTAAGCCCCTTCTTTGGGTGATGATGATCAAGGATACATATGGCTATTAAGATTTACAGCCAATTCTGCTTTCACTTTACTTTAAGCCCCTTCTTTGGGTGATGCTGATCAAGGATACATATGGTTATTAAGATTTACAGCCAATGCTCTGCTTTCACTTTACTTTAAGCCCCTTCTTTGGGTGATGCTGATCAAGGATACATATGGTTATTATGGTTTATAGCTAATGCTCTGCTTTCACTTTACTTTTGGCCCCTTCCTTGGGTGATGCTGATCCAGGATACACATGGCTATTAGGGTTTATAGCTAATGCTTTGCTTTCACTTTACTTTTGGCCCCTTCTTTGGGTGATGCTGATCAAGGATACATATGGTTATTAGGGTTTATAGCCAATGCTCTGCTTTCACTTTACTTTTGGCCTCTTTTGGGGGTGATGCTGATCAAGGATCAGTAGTGCACTTTTGGGACCTTTAATAGGACAATGCATTCTAACTCAGCATTATCAATAGGACAAAATGTTCTGAACTTGGTGTTTTAATAGGACAATGCATTCTAGCTCAGCATTATCAATAGGACAAAATGTTCTGAACTTGGTGTTTTAATAGGACACAAGACACACAGCCCAAATTAGTCAGAGTAAAAAATTTTAGACACCCAAAAGAAAATGTCTGTCTTAAATCAAAAGGTGGTTTTTTCCTGCTTGATAATAAAATGGGACACCTCTCACAGAACTGACACTTTTTCATAGAAAGACTGGTGGCCATGGGTAGAAAATATGTGGAGAGAGAGAGAGAGAGAGAGAGAGAGAGAGAGAGAGAGAGAGAGAGAGAGAGAGAGAGAGAGAGAGAAATCCTCCCGTACTGAACGGTCTTTGGTCACATATGGCATCACCGCATGAGAGAAAAACAAGAAAAACAAGTTTCTTTGCTGTCCGCTTCTTTACAAAAAACATAGGACACAACTCCGCCTTCACAGTGACGCAATAGGACAATTGTTCCGTTAGGGGTCAAGACAATAGGACATTTGCAATTTTAATAGGTTAATGTCAGGAAAATCACAGAAATGTGCATCGCTGGGATGCATATTATTATAAGGGTTTACATCCAGTGATCTGCTTTCACTTCACTTTAAGCCCCTTCTTTGGGTGATGCTGATCAAGGATACATATGGCTATTAAGGTTTACAGCCAATGCTCTGCTTACACTTTACTTTAAGCCCCTTCTTTGGGTGATGCTGATCAAGGATACATATGGTTATTATGGTTTATAGCTAATGCTCTGCTTACACTTTACTTTAAGCCCCTTCTTTGGGTGATGCTGATCAAGGATACATATGGTTATTATGGTTTATAGCTAATGCTCTGCTTACACTTTACTTTGGGCCCCTTCCTTGGGTGATGTTGATCAAGGATACATATGGTTATTATGGTTTATAGCTAATGCTCTGCTTTCACTTTACTTTAGGCCCCTTCCTTGGGTGATGTTGATCAAGGATACATATGGTTATTATGGTTTATAGCCAATGCTCTGCTTACACTTTACTTTTGGCCCCTTCCTTGGGTGATGTTGATCAAGGATACATATGGTTATTAGGGTTTATAGCTAATGCTCTGCTTACACTTTACTTTTGGCCCCTTCCTTGGGTGATGCTGATCAAGGATACATATGGTTATTAGGGTTTATATCCAATGCTCTGCTTTCACTTTACTTTTGGCCCCTTCCTTGGGTGATGCTGATCAAGGATACATATGGCTATTAGGGTTTATAGCCAATGCTCTGCTTTCACACTTTACTTTTGGCCCCTTCCTTGGGTGATGCTGATCAAGGATACATATGGTTATTAGGGTTTATAGCTAATGCTCTGCTTACACTTTACTTTTGGCCCCTTCCTTGGGTGATGCTGATCAAGGATACATATGGTTATTAGGGTTTATAGCTAATGCTCTGCTTTGACTTTACTTTTGGTCCCTTCCTTGGGTGATGCTGATCAAGGATGCATATGGTTATTAGGGTTTATAGCTCTTTCACTTTACTTTTAATGCTCTTTCACTTTACTTTTGGCCCCTTCCTTGGGTGATGCCAATCAAGGATGCATATGGTTATAGGGTTTACATAATGCTCTTTCACTTTACTTTTACTTTTGGCCCCTTCAATAGGAGATGCCGATCAGATACAAATGATGATTAGGGTTTACAGTCAAGACTATGCATACCTGTGGGAAAAACACGCTTTATCACTTACTTTTGTCTCTTCCTTGGGTGATGCTGAAAGGGACACATGGTTTATATCAAAGATAATGCACTGCTTTCACTTTATTTTTGGTCCCTTCCTTGGGTGATGCTGATCAAGGATACATAATTTTATAATTATTAGGGTTTATATCCAGTGATCTGCTTTCACTTCACTTTAAGCCCCTCCCCTGGGTGATGATTATCAAGGATACATATTGCTATTAAGATTTACAGCCAATGCTCTGCTTACACTTTACTTTAAGCCCCTTCCTTGGGTGATGGTGATCAAGGATACATATGGTTATTATGGTTTATAGCCAATGCTCTGCTTTCAATTTAGTTTTGGGCCATGCCTTGGGTGATGCTGATCAAGGACACATGGTTATTATTATTACTTATAATGCACTGCTTTCACTTTACTTTTGGCACCTTCCTTGGGTGATGGTGATCAAGGACACATGGTTGTTATTATTACAGATAATGCACTGCTTTCACTTTATTTTTGGCCCATGCCTTGGGTGATGCTTTTGGACTTTGACTTGGCAATGCGATTGTAACAATGCGAGTCATGATTCAAGTGAAATCCATGTATTGGGTCTACTCGAGTAGATAGAGCAAAAGTAGAATTATTTTCAGACGGAAGTAGTTAACGTTGAATCATGACTCGCGGGCCCAGTCGGAAATCACATCCCCCATTTATGAATTTTACGCGTGTGTTGTGGCGCCGGCTAAGTCTGTCTGACAAAGCTGTACCTTAGACCCCCCTCAAGTTTGCGACTCTTGATCTAAAAGCCTGGTTTCTTTCAGTTTAATGACAATAACTGTAGGCTGATCCTAACCATATCCATTTCTAGAAAATGGTAAAATGTTGCTTCTCAGTGAAATATTCATGGGTGCTCCTGGGAAATTTCAAAAAATCCTGCAAGGCAGGGGTCCAGGGGCCACCCAGTTAACAACTTGACTTAAACAATCCTAAAAATATAAAGTTCCTGGTAAAGGCATGTAAATATTTATCTGTATTGATTTCTTTTATGTTCTACACATGCGAGAAACCGACAAAACGTTTATAAATAGGAAATTTGTTGCTTCTCAAATTCTCATAATCCGGCGACGCCGGCTCCAGGCAATGCAAAAATCCTGAACTTCAGGACATCCTGAAAACAGAAGCATCAATGAATATTTCAATGCGAAAATTTGATGGAGGTGCTTAACTTACAAACTCATCATTTACAGTGGAACATCCCTTATAAGACTCCCCATTATAATGACTCACTCTCACATAAGACTACTTCTCTGAGAATTGTCCTCCTTTGTAAGGCATAAACATTACATCCATTATAAGACCCCTCCCCTAGAACTCATTTTGGATGATTGACGGTCTTATAAGGGAGGTTCCATTATTTTTCCCCTCATTGAGTC
>JAGGCT020003599.1:0-7500 GCA_017654935.2 Phymorhynchus buccinoides
CCACCCCCATGCATTTCTTCGGTTAAGTCTATTTTTTCGGGGGGGGGGTTTTTGCCTTTTCTTACCATACTAAAGCTGTATTTTAGGACATTTTCAGCTATAACGGTTTTGGAATACTAAACCCTAGCCTAAAACCTAACCCTACCCCCCACTATGGACTGCATACACCGCGATTTGTCACAGTTGTGGTTCGTTTCGTTTTTCCGTCTGAGAGGGTGGGGGGTAAGGTTAGGTTTAGGGCTATGGTAGTATTCCAAAAGGTTATTAGCTAAAAATGTTCCTACAATACAGCTTATGGTATGGTCGAAAGGCAAAAACTAGCTAGCACTCAGGGCCTTAAAATGTCTCACATAAAAATGGTCACGAATCGGTATTTTATTTTCGTTTTCGGTTGACACTTCATTGACACTGAAATTGTCCACAGTTGTTAATGACTAGTTTAGGGCTGGAACCAAACCACAGTTTATTGGGTAGAGCTGGTACAAACGGATCAAGTGAAAACATTTTTGTTACACGCCCTGGATTCTTTTCCTCATGGTCTGAAAAACGTGCCCCAGCCGAGGTGCTGCAATGCAATGCGTAACTCGCAGTCTTCTTTCTAAGTCATCGGAATCTGTCCTGACGCAGTACCTTCCACCATCAGCTCCAGCTTCTTCCCGGAGGGCCCGATGCAGGTGATTTTCTGACAGAAGAATCCACTGGGTCCTCCATCGCCCTTGGAACACCCTCCATTCCTCAGCGAACGAGTCGTCTTTGCGCCTGGACTTCGGTATAACTCGCACGGATGCCTGTACATCCTAGTCATAGCGGAGGCCGCTTGTCCATGTCCCTCGTTTCAGCTCCTCCGTGAATTTGTAAGCCGGCGTGGCTCCGCCCACTGGAACTTGTGGTAGATCATCTCCGCAGTTTCCAGGGAGCATCCTCTTAAGGAGGACATGGACTCTCAAAGGCTTCAGTGAGGCCTCACCAGGGGGAAGCCCTGCTCAGTTCTGGAGGACTGTGGGCAATACTGAGGGTCTTCCATTTCGCAAAGTCCATGCCGACCTGCCAGGGGTATCTACTTACTTGTCAGCCTGGTTTTCAACTGTTTAACTGAGCTGAAGCGTGTCCGGGGTCAGATAAGAAGGCCAGGAGAGGGTCAGGGGCCTGACACAGCACCATATGGAATGCCTGGTTTTTGAAGAAAGGAAAATCTTCTAATTACCAATCGACCCCGCCAGATTTCCTTGTCTCTAAAGGCCGGCAACAGACTATGCGACTACCTCATACTGATTCGATCAGGTCCTGACGGGGCCTACTGAGTCAGACTGATCGAGAAGATAGCAATTCAAATGAGGTGAAAACGTCACGACCTGATCGAGTCACATGAGGCAGTCACATAGTTTTGTCGCCGGCTTAAGAGCATTGCTGTGTGTCACGCGCCAGGTGACAGCTTTTTTTACATAATTATAAATATTATAAATCTTCTTTTTCTTATCTTTCTCTAGCTGCGTTTTGAGTAGCGTGTTTCCAAGTGTATATTTAAAAGGAAAAAAATAAGGAAATAATAAAACAATCAAACGCTTTCGTTGCTTCCCAGTTTCTCGCACCTGCTGCAGAGGGTCAACTTTATTACGACAACACAGTTTTCATTTTCTCTTGGAGGGTGGACTTGTGTTTGGGAGGAGACAATCTAGTTTAGTTGTGAGTTCGACTGTCAGAGGGTCGGGTACAACTTTTGACAGGGTGCAGGCTAGTCTCAACTGTGAACCGGTTTTCATTTCAATCTGGGAGGATCGATTCCCATGACCTTGGGGCCTTGGCTGAAACTTTTCAGTTTAGTTTTATCAGCCTCAGTACGACGGCGCCAACGACTTAACCCTCACCCCCGCATTACTGATAGACTGAAGACAGGGAAACAACGAACGCGAGTTTTTGAAGACCAAGAAGGAGAAAGCCACCGCGTCCTTTGAAGGATCTTTCTCAGAGCCAGCTGCCGTGGACAGGGGCCTGCATGTGAAAAGGAAAAAGAGCGAGTGTGGGAGAAGACAGAGAGCCTCGGAGAGGCAGGACGACGGGTTAGTGAACGCCTGGGAGAGGGGCGAGGAGGGTCTGGCTGCCTGGAGGGAACCTGGAGCCGAGTCCCAGCTGCCGTCGTCCACTGGTTTCGTTTATCCCGTCAACCAACAGCGTGATGGTATAACTGCGTTTATCCGAGCCTTCGTAGTACTTGATTTCTGAAGATTGTTTCATAAACCTCGTTTATAAGTCTGTGGGCACTATTAACATTCCTTCCCTCACAACACTATCTGAAACCATCTTAGACGAAAAAGTGCTGTCTCTATAGGGATTTGAAGAATGAAAATAGCACTTTTTCCGTCCAAACAATTCCACCAATATTTTCTGTCCCGATAGTAACACTTGACACCTTTGGAGCGCGATTGAAGTTATAGTGCACGTGCACAACACTGCACTTGTCGCGAGTGAGGTTATAGTGCGCGTGCACTACAACTGCACTTGTACCGCTTTGGGTTAGGGGAAGAATGTAATATTTCCTTGTGTGGTAGCCTATTTATTTATAATGTAATGTATTTTTACAATAATCAAATTCTCCTTTCAGCGCTCTCCCTCCTCTGTCTTTTCTTCCGTTTGGGCCGTCCACGCTAAGGGATCTGTGCGGTTTGTTTGTCTATGTGTATGTTTGGAGTGCGTGCATGCGTGGTTGACATTCATCATTTCAATGCTTTATTGTTCGTATGATGTAATAGTTCATAATAATAATATGGGAAACTTATATTTGATTATAAGGGGTTTGCTTTCGTGTCTACGGTTTGTGTGTGTGCGTGCGATGTGTGTGTGTGTGTGGTGCGTGCGCGCGCCAATGCACGTAAATTGAATCATAATGATTTAATGCTTTGAGTATGGAATAGTAATATAGTCAGGAAGGATTCACGGCTCGTTGAGAGTGAAATGTAAACGTTTCATGTAAATAATAATTGGGTCCGAGGACATTCGCCCCCCGGACAATTCGCCCTGTACATTTGCCCCCGGATACTTCGCCCCAAGGACAATTCCGCCCCCGTACAATTGCCCCGGGACAATTTGCCCCCGGATAATTCGCTCTCCTCCCCTTGCACCTTGCACACACACCTATACCCATATTAAACAAGCAAGCCACACACAAGCACATTCTCCAATGCCTAACGTTTTTCTTGCGCACGCACACTCGAATACACTCACCACACTAACGCATGCACGCACGCACGCACGCACGCACGTACGCACGCCAACGCAATCACCCATGAACAAACACAACTCCATTAAGATTTTTTAAAAACATAAGCAACAGCCCAACATTATTTTTGTCTATAGATTTATTCCAAACATCACATTATTCATATTCACCACATGCTCCCACAAAAACACATAAAAGGTCAACTCTTCTCCTCTCGAAGGGCTTCCCCATTGCGGAGAAGACTGCCCCCCGACCGGAGTACACGGGTGACCACGAAAGTACCCGCGGGACACGCCCCCAACACAACAATCCTGGGGGTAGGGAACTAAAAGAAAAATGTTCCTCTGGCGGGTAAGGTTGAAGATTTAGAATTGGGAGTACGGGACGGATCAGAAAGTGGGAAAGGTGTTGGGCTACGGGCCTAACAAGAAATGAAGTCAGCGTACACCTGAAAAGGACACATTGTAGCCTATTCCCACGCGAATACGCTATCAGTCTGGGTCTGGCCATCGAACCGTTTCACCAGCGTCCCACCTCGCTTGTCGGTGTCCATGTAGTTTTCTTTTCGCTGGCGGTTGAATGTCTTGTCTGCTGCCCCAACTTTGTTCTTTTTTATTCTGAAACATTTTCTCTTTTTCAGTGTCTCAAGAATGTCCCCGATGTTGGATGGGTGTGTGCGTGTGGCGTGCGTGCGTGCGTGCTTGCGTGCGTGTGTGTGTGTTGTACAGAAAGACGAACCTGAGGCAGAGAGAGAAGAGAATAGTTTAACTCACCTGAAGTCTTTTTGTAACTATTCACGATTTTTGTTGTTCTGTTGCTTCATGTATGTGAAAGATAGAGTGAAAAAAGAGAGACAGAGGAGAGACAGAGGGAGGGGGAGGGATGAGAGAAAGAGGGTGAGAGAGAACGAAGAAGAGAGATATGAGAGAGAGACACCACAGAGTGTGTGTTTGTGTGAGAAAGACAAGAGGAGAGAGAGAGAAGAGAGAGAGAGGAGAGAGAAGAGAGGGAGAGAGAGGAGAGAGAGAGAGAAACTGAGGCAAGAAAGGAAGAGAGATAGTTTAACTCACCTGAAGTCTTGCATCAGCTTTGCAAACATGCCTTTTGATGGCTAGTGCCAAGCAATGGCTGCATCCGCAGGTCCTTCCTGTTTGTTGGTGAAGTGAAAGCATCCATGAATAACTTTTCTATTCCTTTTTCTGTCCAACGAAACTCCATGGTTGACTTCTTTCTTTGATGCACTGTACTTACGTTTCATTTGATTTTAAATAGATTTGTTTGATCTGAATCTGTACTCACTACACACACGTTTCTGATTCTGTAGTCACTATAAACACATTTCTGATTCTGTACTCATATTTCATTCAGATACTGCATGTTCGTTTGTTTATCTATCTGTCTGTATGTGTCTCTCACTGATAGTCAGTATATTAGATGCATAATGGGGGCGAATTGTCCGGGGGGCGAATTGTCCGGGGGGAGTTGTCCGGGGGCGAATTGTCATCGAGGGCAACATGTCCAGGGGCGAATTGTCCGTGGCCAATTGTCCTCGAGGGCGAATTGTCCGGGGGCGAATTGTTCTGCTCCCAGAAGAATTAACTGTTAGGCTGGCACTTTGTTTGGGGAAGTAATTGTAGTGTAGTTGTCGCCCCTTAGTTTCTCATCACCCCTCATCAACTTTAACCCCCCACATGTGATTTGGAGAGACACTCATAAGGGTGTATATGCTTTCAGCGTTGATTTGGGTCCTTACGTGGACTTTGGACGTGTGGACCTGTCCTTGTGGAGGGAGCCGGACCGGGTCCTGGTTCGAGCTCTGGAGACTGAGCAGAGTGGTGTCCTAGCCTCGTCTGGGCCTCTGCTGGTTTTCCTTTGTCCTTGGGGGGACGGCCAAGGATCATCATCTTCATCCTTCGTGTGCATCGTGGACAATGGAGAGGCTTTGTGAGCCTGTGTCTGTGGGGGTTGTGGGGGTGGTTGAGCGTGGACTGATTGATGGGGCGACTAGTTCTTAGGGTCTTTGAGAATGAACTATCTTTGTGCAGTAATCGTGAATTTATTTAGTTGTGGCATCAGTCCTTCATCGAGTCCTTTTTGTTCCTTCCTTCTTCCCCAGGTGACCCTGTAGGTTTTGTGTATTAAGATTGGTTGGGAAGGGAGGGTATTGTTTATAAATCTCTGGGGCTCGTCATCATCATTCTATGTTCTTCTGTCTAAATAGCTTGGCCCGTTCTTGTCCTCACCCCACTCATTTCATTCTCTAAGATTTGTATATATTTGTTTATGTGTGTATGCATGTGGAATAAATGTTTGTGTTGTAATTGTACTTCTTTGCCTGGACTGGTGTGTGCGAGGGGCGCGCTTGTGGACTTTGGTGTTCTTTCTTTATAACCTGTCCACTCTCGGGATGGATCCTCAGGGATGGATCCTGTGAGCGTGACACTGTGAGGACGTACAAATATCCACTACTTCGGCTTCAACTTCTAACTGCAAGTGGCTCTCATAGGAGTTTTGGACCTTGACAGTGAGGAACTCAAGCAGCGTAAATCGTTTTAACACGATTCCAGAGCAGCATGGGACTACTTTTTAATTGAATTGTTTTTAGCATTATGTAGGGGGAGAATCGCTGAATCGTACCTGTCGTGATATTTGTACCACCTGCTTTCCTGTCAAATGATAGAAGGTATTGAGGAGGGGGGTGAGGGGTCAATATTTGTGTGTAAAGTTTGGGCAGGGGAAGAGAAGTAGGCCTATTTTATTATAACCAAAATGCGACAAAGTAGAATACCCTTTGCGAGGCGAATGCTATTTCATTTTGGCAACATTTGATGCTATTTTTGGTCATTTTTTGTTTTCTTATTCAATGCATCACTGCAAAGATTTTAAAACTTAGAATTCTACTAACAAAAAAATCTGTCAAGCCTGAGGGTCAGTGTTGCCCATTTTCTAAATTGAGCCTGTTTTACGTGACATCAAACTTTTGATGAGAAAATGACATAAGAATTATTCTGACTTCACAAAGACTAAGTGGTAACATTTAGAAGAAACAATGACCCGTAGTTTAAAGCAAGTCAAGCGCATCCAACCATCGAATCCCTGCCATAAAACTCCTGGTACGATAGCAGTAACTAGGTGATACCATTACATAACAGGTCTTCAAATTCATATCTTTCAAAGGGAAACAACATGTTCGTGCTGTTCAGCCAAATGTGTCCACTTTATCTGTATCATCATACTTATAGTCCTCTACCAGCAGTATCCAATCTGCAAGTGTTATAGCTTTCGGATCCTCTGCTCTTGAGATAAAGATATCTATCCGTAGGTGGTACGAAATCAGTACGTCTCCTATAGAGAGCACAGTCATGCTGCTTGCTCCAACTACACCCCCCACCCCCCCACACCACACACACAACACCACACACACACACACACACACACACACACACACCCCACAACCCCCCCCCCCACACACACACACACACACACACACACACAACACACACACACACACGCACGCACACACACACACAACACACACACACACACCCACACACATGCACGCGCGCACGCACGCACACACACACACGCACGCGCACACACGCACGCACACACGCGCGCACGCACACACACACGCACACACACACACACACAACACACACCACACACACACAACACACACACACCACTACTACAACACCACACTTACCAGGAATTAATTTTTGCAACTCGCAGTAGTAAAAGCTGGAAATGAAGCGCTGCAGAGGCTCCCGAACGATGCTGATGAGAATGGAGTCTCGTGGAAGGAAGAGCTTGAGGCAGCTCTCATTGAACGGCACGTGGTTGGTGATCATGTCGTAGTGACCCAGCGCACGAGGGGGGCGGGGTAAGTAGTGACTCCAGTCGTACTTATTTCCCTGAACCCATTTAGGGCCATTGGGATTGGGCACGGTCAGGTTGTGTACCAAGGCGTAAAGGTTGAGGATGGTGGTCAGAGTTGAAGACCCCGTCTTGTGTGTCTGGGAAAGAGACAGTCAGTTCAGCTTAACAAAAAAACTTTATTGTCCTTTTTTAAGAAAAAAGTTTAAAATGGAAAATGTTCTTTTGCAACACGTGCAGCAGATTATAATACATATACATTAAATCAAACTAAATGCGTTAAATCAAATATTTAAAACACACACACACCTACACACTTACAATTTCAATTTCAATTTTCAATTTCAGTTTAATAATAATCCTTTGACCCCTCTTGGGGACATGGAGGATAAACAGAATATAAAACAAGT
>JAGGCT020003600.1:0-13059 GCA_017654935.2 Phymorhynchus buccinoides
TAAAAGAGAAAAGGAAAAAAAAATAAATAAAAGAACAAACAGAAAACATAAAACGAGAAAAAAATGCTTTTACCTAATTTGGTGCATGAAAAAAAGGAAAAAAAAGCAAAGCAAAGGAGGAAAAAAAGAAAAAAACGGAACAGAAAATTAAAAACAAAAAAGAGTCTAGCCGACGTACAGGTAAGAGTGAAAGGATGCATGCATGAGTGAGCAAGATAACCGGAGGAGCATTTTTGATAAATGAATTAGGACGTGTACGGGAGTCAGAGCACACACAATAATATATAAGAAGTTTAAAAATTAATGTAAATTTCTATGCTTTACTAAATCGCTTTCTTTTGAATCCACTATTTGAGAATATTTGGACTCTGCTAATGTCATAAGTCATGCTACTGTTACTCAGTGGAAGACAATATTCAATTGTATTTTGCGTTTAGTCACTAATACCCAATGGCCCAATAAAGAAACTGGCGTACCGATATAGACTCATGTGCTATTAGACATCATTATAAAATCAAAATACAGCAAAATTTGGTTATAAGAAAATCGAAGGGAGATGTTGTTTTGTTTATCCAAGTTTTCTTATAAATCGAAACTCAGATATAAGAAAACATTTTAAAGTTTTTTTTTTATGATAGTAAATTCGCATGGGGGGGAAAAAGGGAAAAGAAGAACTTAAGAAAAAAGTAAAAAGAGGCCCCCGTGACAGACAGAAAAACATTATTAAGAGAATATCCTTTTTTCCTAATTTGATGCATGCGTTGCATCATAAAATCAAAATCGTCTACTAAGAAGAAGATTTAAAGGTGCCTACAAACAACTTAACTATGAAGCCTTTTTTTGTCTTTTTACTGTTATCAAATGCGTAACCCTTCACCTTTCTTGTACTGAATTATGTACCATTTAATGTCCACCCATGCAGCTCTTCATTGATCGTTTGCTTTTGTCTATGTGGAAATGTTCGTCCCCAGATAATGATCTCAGTTATTTATATTTATCTTCTCTAAGCACATGAATTGCTTTTTACCTCTCGACCATGCCATCTGCTGCTGGAAATGTAAAGAAATGGCCAGCTTCTCTCTACACACCAACACAAAAATAAATTCACTTCATATTTTTTTCTCTTCTGCTCTCAACATCTTATCTTTGCAGCAGCAATACTGAAGGAAAGTATGGAATAAAGGAAAAAAAACAACTCAATTAGTCTTCCAATCAGGTAGACACAATGATACCTGTGTCTAGAGTAGCTGTCTGATGACAGCAACTGTCGCCTATGAGTGTAAAACTCTTGCCCTTTTTGACACAACGACTTCATTTTCTCAAGAGAACATCCTTTCACAGTGTCCAGCGTCCAACTCACTTACTTAAAGAAGCACACTCGAAGCCAAACAGTTTAACATCCCTGACTTTATTTAAAGTCTCACTGCACTACATCTGATATTAGACCCACATACAAATTCCCCCAACTTCAAATTGATGCTGCCCTCTTTAAAATGTTTCAAACGAGTTTCTTATATCCCAGTTTTGATCATAGATAAGAAAGAAGAAGTTTAGCATGGACTTTTTTTTGTGCTTCATTGTAAGCGAGGTTTCTTATAAGCGGATTCGGCTGTATATATAGTTTTTTTCCGATTCATTTTTTTCCCACTAAGTAATGAGGGGAAAGAAACATGTTTTTGAGTGCCTTTCAATTTCGTTGATGAAGGTGGGTAGAGGGAGTAGTGAGACTGTGACGTTTACATTGATGACGTATTTACAAAGGTCAGAAAGAGGACACATTTGTTTTTATTGTAACGAGGAGGAACCACAAACGACTTTACTATAGGAGTTTTTTTAATTTGAATTATAACCCAGTTGTTATTATGGGTGGGTGGAGGGAGTGGTCAGACTGTGACGCATACATTGGTGACGTATTTACAAAGGTCACCAAGAGGACAATTTTTTTCATTGTAACCGAGGAGCCAGTCCTGTGGGGAACCAACAGTAACTTTACTATAGCAGTTTTTAAAAAATTATAACCGAGTTGCTACTATCCGAGGTCTATTTAGTAATAAAACAGTAGACCTTTGGCCGGGAACCAGTGCTTTCCTTTACTGTAACCGACATTTCTTATAACCGAGTTTACTATAAACGGGGAGTACTGTAACTGTAAATACTCATAACTCTGGCACAGAAAAAGATACAAGAATTGTTCTTGTATCATTAGAAACAGAATTGTCTGAAGTTGTCAAATTTTCTTAGAATGGTCAGTTCGACACTTAATGTCCCTTTCGTGGTGCTGGGTCACATATTTACTTGCACTTGCGTTTCACACAGTGATCTTGAAAAACGAATGTATCTCCTGTATTTTGTTCCATGGCTCAAAATAAGCAAACGAGTGCAACACAGTGGAACCAGAGAATGTTGCATCTTGTGTGCACCTTGTATAATTTACACCTTTTATAATGAAGATGACTATTAAAAAATGGGCTGCACTTGTGGTGACGCGCTCTCCAGGGAAGAGCAGCCCGAATTTCACAGATATAAGTCTATGTGACTAGAATACACCAAACACTCATATGACCATTGGCCAGGGGCAGTGACCACTGGTCATCTGCATTATACAAGTACATACGTTATCTAGTGATAGGAAATAAGATGTGTATCAACATTTGATTTTTTAAGTCAAAGTGATCACTGGTCACTGTCACTGACACTAGTCATCTACATTGTACAAGGTACAGTAGTAGTCACGACACACTGATAAAAGTGATGATGTGGAGTTAACGTCAAAATGACCACTGGTCACCCACATGATTTAAGTGCATAAATTATCTGGTGACAGGAAATAAGATGTTTTTTATAAATAGTCCAGGCAAAATTAAGCTTGACCTTGTTTTGCGATACATAGTAGGTTTTTTATGTCGATCTAACATGATTTGAGGGTGCTGAATCCAAATCCGTTGGAGGCCAAGTTGTAAATGTTGGGCATTTTGAGTTATGACGTAATATTCAAAGTGGCCGCTATGGGACTCTAGAGAACTGTAAAAATATGCACTTACCGTAATTATTTTGTATCAAATGCTTTTTGGGGGTAAGAAAAATAGCATAATTTGATGAAATCATTCAAACTATGTGAACTATATCCTATTTTAGTACGCATTAGCCCCCAGCTACTCTGCGGAGAGGGCTATCACGATCTTTCGTGTCCTTTCATTTGCCTGACAATTATCTTAAGAACCATGTCACAGGATCACTTCGAATTTGTGTGCTACTATTTTAATGAAACTGATGTGCCCCTCAGTATGCCTTGCTCACCTTGACCTTTGACCTTGAGTATGTGATTTCATTGCATCGACTATGCTTTTTAAACTTTTGCACTTCTGTCGTAAAATAAGCTATGTGGTTTTTCGTTAAAGCTAAGGTGCATAGTGGATATTGATTTGCTGATGCCTATTTTTGCTATGTCTAAGCCTTTCATTTAAAAGCTTCACCTTGAATTTGCATTGAATATTTCAACTTTTTGTTTTAATATATTTTACATCTCTGCAGTAACGGTCTCATAATTGGCACATTAGCCTATGGTTATATAGATGCTAACCTAAGAACCGATTATATATCTAACCTTCATCTTAACGCTTGGCCTTTGTTGCAAGGCGCCAAGCAGTACAATACAATGATCAGTGTCGAATTATAGGTGGGTAAAAGGGCCGACGTGCCATTGCATGGAGGGGTGAGTGAAGAAGGGAAAGAGTGGGGAAAGCATCAGATGATTTGTTGGTGCGCATTTCTTGCTTTTCCACTCTTGTTAGAGAAAGGTGTACTTTTAGTGGTCTCATTTGGATTGCAGAGTAATGTCAAGCAGCATGCAACTCCAAGAAGACAATTATTAATGAATCAGCGGGTCTTCTTCCTGTATGGGATTGTAGCACAAAATACAATGGCCAAGTTCTTAGAAACTGATCAGATACATAATTATTATTATACAAACATGTTTTTGTGTGTCCTCAACGGATTAAATGTCCACAATGCTCTCTTCATCATTTGATCATTTTCAGATTCTCTGATGGTAACTGTCATGAGATGTTTGCACACAAAGCCTCCTTTTGTTTGCAGAATTATGTGCAGATGGGTGCTGCCCTGCTATGCACCCATTGCTGCATTACATATTTCTGATTGTCAGGGCCTCGTCTGGTGCCAACAATTATTCCAGTAGTCAATGTTGTATAATAAGTGCTGACCCACGCATTTCCAGCTACACTTGAAAGGAATGACATGTTGTTCAAAGTGAGTCTGCTTCCACAAAAACGTATCACTGCCAATGAGCTTAGAAGCATCGTGCTTCAAAGTTAGTCACGCTCTAACAAGTGTCTTATCCAAGTTCTGGCCATCGTGAACACTTCTATGATGAGGCGATGAGATATTGTATCCGTAGGCCTGATACCAGTGCTTAGCTGGCATGGGGTTATGCTATGTGGATGTATTAACGTGATAATAATAGCAGCCTCAGCAGCTTCTCAAATAAAACTAATGAGTCTTGATGATCCAGTCTTATTCTGAAAGGAGCTTTTGTACTTCAGTACTATTGCAGTGTCTAGACTCTGCTCTAAGCGATTACCCCCCCCCCACCCCACACCTCCCATCACAATTTCACTAGCCTGCCAAGGCAACCAAGTAGCTCGCCTACATGATCACCCTCACAGCCAGGACTAAAGTCCTTGTACTCCCTCCACTCCTTGTAAATTGCACAACTACCCAGTACAGTTGTTGTCACTGGTGAACGCATTGCACGTCTACTCAGCCATGGATAACAGAGGCTGGAGGCACGTCCAGGAAGATACTGTACATAGGCACCACTCTTTGCTCCTGGCTGCTGACGGGTTTTCTTTGTCTGTTGGGTGTTGTGTCCTCCATACTCAGGACAAGGGTCACCACTGATAATTGTGCTCATAAAGGCAATATCTTCTTTAGCCACTTGATGCAAATAAACCTAAAGTCGCCCAAATGAAAGAAGAGTGAAGAGAAAATTAATGCGACTCAGTGCCATTTTAGTATATTCCCTCGTTTATTCTTGCAAGCGGCCTTGTTTGCATCTTTAAAAATCAAATCATTGTCAACTTCTGGGGGGCGTTTTGCCCCTAAGACCCTCCATGCGAGTATTTGAACCTCCCCCCTTCCATGTCAAACTGATCCGCCCCTGTGGTGGAATATCAATGTGTGAATTACTGATATGCAAATATTTACGCCACAGCATCATTAAGAAATACAACAGAAACAATATTATGTCACCAAAAACAGTTGTGTATTAGATTGATTTGGCAGATATGTTTTTGTCATTTGTTGCACGCACGCAAACACGCACGCACGCACACGCACAAACACACACACACACACACACACACACACACACACACACACACACACACACACACACACTCACACACACACACACACACACACACACACATACACACACACACATACACACACACACACACACACACACACACACACACACACACACACACACACACACACACACACACACACACACACACACACACACACACACAATCTGTCTGTCCATTTTCACTTCGGCCCAGGGCTATAATCATTTCGGCCCAGGGCTATAGTCATTTCGTCCCAAGGCAATAGTCATTTCGGTCCAATGCAATAGTCATTTCGGCCCTATGCTATGGTCATTTTGGCCCAAGGCTATGGTCACTTCGGCCCAAGGCTATGGTCATTTCGGCCCAGGGTAATAGTCATTTCAGCACTAGGCTATGGTCATTTCGGCCCAAGGCGATAATCATTTCGTCCCAAGGCAATAGTCATTTCGGTCCAATGCAATAGTCATTTCGGCCCTAGGCTATGGTCATTTCGGCCCAGGGTAATACTCATTTCGGCCCTAGGCTATAGTCATTTCGGCCCAGGGCAATAGTCATTTCGGCCCAAGGCTATTGTCATTTCGGCCCAGGGCTATAGTCATTTCGGCCCAAGGCTATGGTCATTTCGGCCCAAGGCTACAGTCTTTTTGGTCCATTATATAGCATTCACCCAAACAGTATGTTTACTCAGCATAAATCAATCTATACATCAATCGATCTTTCAACTGTTTTATTAGTCAGTCATGTAAGCATGCAATCCTTTGATCACTTTCAAAAATCAACCAATCAGTCAGTCAGTCGACAATGTTATTGCCATAGTTATTACAATATTCTTTCGAGGCCTTTTTATGTATTGGATGTACTTGTGCTGTTTTCCATGTTTGAGGAAATTTAGCTTCTTGTAAGCTTCGATTAAGCAATGTGGTTAGGGGGTTTAGGATAGCTGGTAAGGCAGAAATAAGTAATTTATTGTGAATAAGGTCTGGACCTACTGCTTTGTTTTGGTTCAGGTTAACAATGACATTTGAAACATCAAGAGGAGAAAGGGTAATGTTTGATAGTTCAGGTTAACAATGACATTTGAAACATCAAGAGGAGAAAGGGTAATGTTTGATAGTTCAGGGTCTAAGAAGGGAATATCAGGGGTATCATCATTGTCATTTTCTAAAATAGATTGACTAATAAAAAAAGTTATTGAAAACATTAGCTTTTTCTTTATTTGAATAGTACGTTATGCCATCATAAATTATCGGCGGAATTTCATTGGAGTCAATCCTTTTTTCTTCAAAAAAGATTTTTCAATTTTCCACCATTATTTAGTTCCAATATGTGACTGTGTTATTACTGTAGTTTCTAACTGTTTGACATATTCTGTTTGTTGTTGTCTTTCTATGTCTGTAGCATAGTTTCTAAATCGTCGGAAGTCATGCCAGTCTTCTGGTCTATTGGTGATTTTAGCTATACTGTGTAATTCTATTCATTCTTCTATAAAAAATCTGATGTCATCAGTCATCCAGGGAACATCATTGGGCCGAATAGTTACAGTTGTAACTGGCATACATTGCTAGCTTTATCCATAATAAGTTCTGAGAACAGTTCTGCAGTCGTATCTAAGGTGTTGTTATAAATTATTTCATTCCAGTTTATTTATCGTAGTAGTTTGCAGAATGTTGGTGTATATAGTCTGTGGTAATTATAAATTGTCCTTTTAAATGATCTTTCTCTGATGACTGTATTTGTGACAACAACACAAGGGACACTATGATCACTACATACAGCAGGCAAGACGTTCATTGATTTGATGATATCAGGGCTTTGAGTAATAACTAGGCCTAAGCATGAGCTTGATAATTCCGTGACTCTAGCTGGTTCATGTACTAGTTGTGTTATGTTATAGTGACTCAGAATGTTTAATAAGTGGGGCGAGGGAGAATTAAGATAGTTAGTGTTAAAGTCACCGAGAATGAGCATTTTGACAGCAGTGTTATTGACGTTGCGTATGCTCTCTTCAATAATTGCCCAATAATTGACATTAGAGTTTGGTGGCCTATAGACAGACCCTATTAATAATCGTTTTCGGTCCACTCTCGTTTCTAACTATGCGGCTTCCAGACCAACATGAAGGTCATGACGGGGTTTACAGCACAAGTTGTTTCTAACACAATGGTAAACATATGCATTATTTTTAAAGTTCATGGGAAACCTTTATGAACTACTTTTCTTGGTGCCATGGCATAACCCGTAAAACTCTTGAACTGTCTGGATCAGCTCTGCTCTGAACCTGATGTTCGTCAAACAGTACAAGTAGAAGTTAACAGCACTCTTGGAGTAGAACAGGAAATAACTGACTGCATGCAACGCAGACATAGTAGCAGGGTATTCCCGATATATGTTGACTGTTATAGCAAACGGCGTTGTCAGGAGGACAAAGCATGCACTAGCAACAATCAAGGTGACAGTCCATGAGGACGGTCTCAGTTCTCTGACATCGACATCCTGGCTGGTTTGTTGTCCAGTAGGACGTGTTCTTGTTCTGACACATCTGACCAGTGACCACAAAAGAACACTGTTGCTGGTGATCAGAATCAAGAAAGGTAAGAAATAAATTTGAATTATGCGAATCCCAAACAGGTACAATCTCGACCCAACCAGCACACAATACCCTCTGTGTATGGCATATTTGTGGAGAAGGTGCCAGTTAATGGCAATGATGAAGGTGATCACTATACCTGCTGTAACTCGCGACTTTCCCTTTGTCCACACAGCACTGACACGATGTGGCCACAGCACAGAAGCAGCTCTGAGCACGGTGAGTGCCACCAGCATCCATGACGATACAGTGGTCACTGTGTGATGTGTGATCACATATAACATGCATTGCCAGTTGCTCCCACCACTAAAGGACTGTACATCCAATTTGCTATAAACCAGTCGGTCCAGAGGCCCTGTTATCAGCACCAACTGGCCAGACAGGGCCAGGGTTTTGAAGAACACACTGTAGGTGGAGGAAGGAAGACGAAGCATGATCAGCATTATCAGGCAGTTCCCAAAAATCCCAGAGGCGCACACGGTGGGATCACGTATATCGCTGATGAGCTCAGCTAGGTCATTGTAGTGCTGGTGTTGAGAATATCCAGCATCATCCCGTGTAGAACGGTCAGAGATCTCTGTGGTACTGGTCAGTCCAAAGACTGGGCCACTGGAGGTGGCTGGACTATTTTCAGTTAGCATTGTATGCTAAAACAGAACATTCAGTTGAATTTTGAGTCTATCTGCTTTGTTAGTTAGATGCAGTGTTTATGTCAATATCTGTTTATGAGCTTGTCGTTATTTTGCTGAATTGCTATAAAACTCTTCAACGTATTTTCATGTGGATCGTTGCATTCTTATGCATTCATATGTTGTTATAAAAATGTTCACAATTGGTGTGTTTTTTCGTCCGTTTGCCTCTGTTTGTAAGTAAGATTTATCAACAAACACAGCATTTGATTTGGGGAGTTTGCAGCGTCAATAGGTTGGGAAAATTCAAACTTGTTTTTACATTTTGCTGTTTTTGTATCAGGAAACATTTTATTATTATTAACACATATGATGCCACAATCCCATATATCAGATCAACCAGCCAATCAATCAATCAATCACTTTAATGATCCCTTAGGAAATTACAAAGCACATCCACAGGCTCGATAAACAAACAGTACTAGCACATACATTATATAAATCAAAGATAACAGAGAAAACAGCAAACACATTGAACATCGTCTAATGAATAAAATGTAAACATTGGTTAAATGTACATATAAGATATTAAGACCACACATGCAACAGATAAGACATTAAGAAGTGTCAAGTCATTCTCTTCTTTTTCATGAACAAAACACACGTGACAAGTTGGTTAAGGTACACCCATTTCTTAATATGATGATTGGAAGGTTTCTGGTTTAGTTCTCGTTTGTCAGAACCCAGAAACTCTGCATGGACGAGTCAATGGTGCCATATGTTTTGTAATCATGACGCCTATGCAGTACATCGTTTTAAATAAACGATTGCTCTTTGGCTACATAAAGTGGGGTTTGCTGACCATGCTTGGATACTTGCTACAGTTTGAACTGTAACAATGAACTCAGGGAAGGGAAGGTGACTACCCAGGGCTGGGTATCAGTGGTTCAGTGGTGGTATGTTAAAATTATTTAGAGATATAACCGATTTTTGTTCCACCTCAATTTTGACAAATTGCTTCACATAAAGAACATTGTGGATCACCTGCTTAAGATAACATTTACGACAGGGTTAAGTCACTAAAACTGCACATGGGAGAATTCCCTCAACCCAGCAAAGGAGGTAGAAAAAAACTTATCCCTGTGAGGTGGAATGACAACAATGTTTGGCTTTGCCGCATCCAGACAGCTAAATGATGATCTACACCAAAAGCAAATGGACATAATATCATTTCAGACCCTTTCAGAAGGCAATAAAATCAACGAGAACAATTCTGAAGTGAATTTCTACACAAAGGAGGATGTGACTGAAATGGACCCAACATTCTCCTTTTGCTATCACTATCTATGGCAATCATTTCATTTGTTGTTGTTGTTTAGACACATTATTAGTTATATTTCTTTTTTTTTAAAAACCTATTTCTAGAGGAAATGCGTTGTGTATTTCGCGTTGTTCGTCTTTGTTCTTTTACTTCATTCCTACTGGTATGTGAAACCGATATTGGAAATTCCACTGGCGAATGTAATGCAACGCATTCTTTTTAATTATATTAAAATTGGACACTGTAAAAGCTCAATGTATCATAGATAAACCTAAATGAGTTTATGTTATCTACTTTTGGTTTAGTCTAGGCGAAATTAAGCTTGACCTTGTTTTGTTATATATATTAGGTTTTTATGTCGATCTAACATGATTTGATGGTGTTGAATCCAAATCCGTTGGAGGCCAAGTTGTAAATGTTGGACATTTTGAGTTATGACGTAATATTCAATATGGCCACCATGGGACTCTAGAGAACTGTAAAAACATGCACTTAACATAATTATTTTGTATCAAATGCTTTTTGGGGTAAGAAAAACAGTATTATTTGCTGAAATGATTCAAACTATGTGAATTATATCCTATGTTAGTACTTATTAGCCCCCAGCCACTCTGCGGAGAGGGCTATCACAATCTTTCGTGTCCTTTCATTTGCCTGGCAATTATCTTAAGAACCATGTCACAGGATCACTTCGAATTTGTGTGCTACTATTTTAATGAAACTGATGTGCCCCTCAGTATGCCTTGTTGACCTTGACCTTTGACCTTGAGAATGTGATTTTATTGTATTAACTATACTTGTTCAACCTTTGTGGCACTGCTGTCGAAAACTAAGTATGTGTTTTCTAAGCTAAGGTGTACAGACGATTTTTGAATTACTGATACCTATTTTATGTCTAAACCTTTCATCTTAAATGCTTGACCTTGAATTTGCATTGAATATTTCAACTTTTTGTTTTAATATATTTTAAATATCTGCAGTAACGGTATCATAATTGGTACATTAGCCTATGGTTATATAGATGCTAACCAAAGTACCGATGACATCTCTAACCTTCATCTTAACGCTTGGCCTTTGTTGCTATGCGCCAAGCAGTACAATACAGCGATCAGTGTCGATTCATTATTTTATAGGTGGGTAAAAAATCATTTGATCATTTTCAGAATCTCTGATGGCAACTGTCATGATATTTTTCACACAAAGTCTCCTTTTATTTGCAGAATTATGTGCAGATGGGTGCTGCCCTGCTATGCACCCATTGCTGCATTACAGATTTCTGATTGTCAGGGCCTCGTCTGGTGCCAACAATTATCCCAGTAGTCAATGTTGTGTAATAAGTGCTGACCCACGCATTTCCAGCTACAGTTGAAAGGAATGACATGTTGTTCAAAGTGAGTCTGCTTCCACAAAATAGTCTCATTGCCAATGAGCTTAGAAGCATCGTGCTTCAAAGTTAGTCATACTTGGTGGAAGACCACTCTAACAAGTGTCTTATCCAAGTGTTGGCCATCGTGAACACTTCTATGATGAGGCGATGAGATATTGTATCCATAGGCTTGATACCAGTGCTTAGCTGGCATGGGTTTTGTTATGTGGATGTATTAACGTGATAATAATAGCAGCTTCTCAACGATGAAACTAAAGTCTTATTATGAAAGGAACTTTAGTACTTCAGTACTATTGTAGTGTCCAGACTCTGCTCTAAGCGATTACCACACACACACACACACACACACACGCACACGCACACGCACGCACACGCACACCTGCACACACACGCACACGCACACGCACACGCACACACACACACACACACACACACACACCACACACACACACACACACACACACACCTCCAATCACAATTTCCCTAGCCTGCCAATACAACCAAGTAGCTCACCAGCATGATCACCCCCATAGCCAGGAATAAAGTAATTGTACCCCCCCCCCCCCTCCTTGTAAATTGCACAACTATCCAGTTCAGCTGTTTTCACTGGTGAACTCATTGCACGTCTGTTCAGCCATGGATAACAGATGCTGGAGGCACGTCCAGGAAGATACTGTACATAGGCACCATTCTTTGCTCCTGGCTGCTGTCGGGTTTTCTTTGTCTGTTGGGTGTTGTGTCCTCCATACTCAGGACAAGGGTCACCACTGATAATTGTGCTCATAAAGGCAATATCTTCTTTGGCCACTTGATGCAAATAAACCTGAAGTCTGGCTACAGATGGAACAGAGATGACACTCGATGTGCTTTTTTGAAATGGGAATTCAATTTTATTCATCCTATTACAACAGTCTTCCAAGTACGCCCAAATGAAAGAAAGCTGAAGAGAAATGCGACTCAGTGTCATTTTAGTGTATTCTCTCATTTATTCTTATAAGAGGCATTGTTTGCATCTTTGAAAATCAAATTATTGTCAACTTCTGGGGTGCTTTGTGCCCCTAAGACCCTCCATGCGAGTATCTGAACCTCCCTCCTTCCATGTCCAACTGGTCCGCCTCTGTGGTGGTATATTCTTCTGTTTTTACAAAGGCTATCGCCTAGACTAGTTGTGAAAAAGGTCATTTGAGTTTTGCATTTGAATTATTGGCAGAATTGCTGGTATATTTCAGTAAAAAGACACTTTGGAATTTATAGTTACATGCAAGATAGTGTCTGGTGATTTTTAAAAACAAATGTTTGGTACTTAAAATATTAGATTAAAAGCAAAATAGACTCGAGCAAAATTGATTTATTTTCACTGAACAAAGTTCTGAATAACAAAAAACCCCGTAACCTCTTTCTACCACGATCCCATATAACGTACAACTTTAATATGTGAACCCCTCAAAATAAACTTTGTCGATGAAATAAACTAAATTCATTGTTAGATACATGTATGATGATTGTGGTACAAACCCCAAAATATTTCAATAGTTTCATCAAGAAAAACAAATTGGCAACATAATGGTAAAAAGTATTAGAAACAATCATTACTGGATTGCACGATACATCTTTCCAATATTAAGATTTGTTTCGTAATCTGACCCTGTTACAAATGCAAGACTGCCATTTTACGAGTATATTGCCCTACAAAAGAAACAACTCTTTTCATATATTTTTTTTAAAAGATGTGCTTTTAACACAGTAGATCTAATAATTTTAGTTGG